>CM021737.1:38781324-38856542 GCA_011075105.1 Heteronetta atricapilla
CACACCACACCGTGCCCATCACATCACACCATGCCCAGCACACCACACCGTGCACAGCCCCATCCACCTCACCTGCTGCAGGAGGTGGTACCGGGAGCAGACCAGCATCTCTGCAGGCAGAACACAAAGTGTCCTTTGGATTGCAAATCCAGGGCAATTTCTTCCTGGGCAAGTGCAGAACCAGCCAAAACCCTCTGAGAGGTCAAAGGAGAGAAGTGCCATGGCTTTGCAACCAGGTGTGGCTGCAGCTGGGTCCCCACTGACCATCCGCCCTGCGCACTCCACTGGCAGCAGGCAAGAATATCACACACTGCAGCTGGGTCCACTGGAATATTATTTTTAGTTCTTAAGTAAATATTTAGCTAAAAAAGTCACCTGTGCACTCAGGAAAATCATTTTGTCATGAGACAGTTTACAATAGCACAAGTGCAGAACTTGCCAGACATGTCCAAAAATACTTGGCTGCAAGCGTGAAGAAGGGGAGGCAAGGAAATCCTGCACTTAACAGACCAAGCCGGCAACCTCTGCACACAGGATCACGCTGCCGCAGGGCAATACCCACCCTGCTTCGCCACAGGGTCACTGGCGTGATGACAGCTGTCTGCCCATCCACCGTTCTGCCAGATCCTGCCTGTCCCTCCAGCCCCACCGAACCTGCTCCCAGTGCAGGCTCTGCCCGGTGGCACAGTGCCAGCGGCTGGGCTCGGCTCGCTGCAGAGCCGGTGTTGCACCGCACCGACACTGCCGTGCCACCGCGCGACCAGCGCCCTCCTCCTCCGAACCTCTGCAGGCTGCAAGGCAGTGCTCGAGCAGCTGGGAAGTGATGGAGCGGGGTGAGAGACTTGTGCGATTCCTTCTGCATCAGCTAGGCTCGCAACACAAGTAGATGATTTTGTGCCCACTCATCCACAGACTCATCTGGGCTCCGAGGCGCAAGCTGTTCTTTCTGATTTGTGCATCACCACCAGCAATAGGTGCTCTACAAGCCAAATTAGCCTCAGCGGCGGCTGGGTGACGGCTCTGACTGCAGCACGTCTGTGCAGAAGCTGCGGGTCCCCCGCAGCCCCTCTCCTCCAGCGGGGTGCGACCCGCCGGCAGCGGGGATGCTGACTGTGCACGTGGGGCACACAGCCCGAGCAGGGTGACCTCGCGCCACTTTGCCAAACGAGCATGGGCCAAAGGAAGCTGGCAAACCCACGGCAAGCCAACACTGACCTCAGCTCCACCATGGCGCTTGCAGGCACCATTTGCAAGTAGCAAACCTTCCTGTTGTAGTCTCCAGATGAAGTAATGCCAAGTGGACAACACTGTGAAGAGCCGCATGACAGTCCCTGTATTAGCTGCAAGGTGCCCGAAACATTTAATGCTATGCTGAGAGTGACGAGTGTCTGTGTGACGGGCACAGTTCAAGGCTGCAGGAAGCACTGCATGTGCATCCCCAAGGACACTTTTTCTGCATAACTGTTGTCGCAATCCGGCGCACTCTGAAAGGAAAAAGAAAAAGCAAACCCATGTTCTTCAGGAGTGCTGTGGCACATCAGCAATAAGTTATCTTTGGCAGGAATACGTTAACAGCATCCAGAGAGGAGAGAACTTCATCTGAACAGAGAAACCATTGCAGCCTGACTTTGGTACAACTCCAGCAAGTCTGAAATGTTCGTACGGGCTCTGCTCCAGCCCTCCTCAGATCCTTCCTGATCCCATCTTGGGCAAGACATCCAACTTACACTTTTCTGTACAACTGGTTTGTAATGCTTATTTGACTTTCCATGGTGTTTTGCAATGTTAAGGGCTTGGACACGTACGTGCTTTGAGATGTCAGAGGCATCCCTGCTGCCAGAAGCCCCACCTGCAGTTATGCTGGGCTGCTCCGGGAGCTGACTGCACCACGCTCAGGCCCAGGATCTGTTCCGGGGCCCCTCATGCCCTGGCACAGGAGCACACCGTGCCACGCCACGCCACGGTCCCGGAGCCAACACACCATTTGCATGAACCCATCACACCCCTGCGCCGGCCAAAGGGCAAGGGGGTGTGCACCAGCCCCGGCCCTCTGCTGCGGGCGAAGGTGAGCCGGGGTTAGGGGAGACGCCTGCAAAAACAGCCAATGCGGGGCTCTGGGACCACGTCCCGGGACAAACAGCAGCGCTGGCCCAGAGGAGGAACATCTCGCGCCTACCCGACAAATGGGAGCGGGAGGAGGGAGGTGGTCCTGCTGCTGCCTGGGGTGTTGCACAAAGCGGGGAGAGTATTTAGCCCCCTGCGGAGGCGCCTCAGATCTCTTCCTAGCTCCGAAAGCGAGCAGCTGAAGAAATAGCAGGGTGTTTTCCTTACCTTTTCTGCAGGGTATCGCTTTCAGCTGACTCTGGCAGAGCCGTCATGACTGAGACAACAGGTTACTCT
This sequence comes from Heteronetta atricapilla, assembly GCA_011075105.1. Lineage (NCBI taxonomy): Eukaryota > Metazoa > Chordata > Aves > Anseriformes > Anatidae > Heteronetta > Heteronetta atricapilla. The sequence goes on from CM021737.1 coordinate 38,783,725, forward strand.
GGGTGAGTCACGGGAGAGCCTTTGAATTTGCTTTAATAAGACAAGAAAAATGTTCTCTGGGTTTTCTTTAAGCCTTATTTATAAAATTGGCCTGTATTGTTGTTTAGTTGCTTTACATCTATTAAAGCACTGGGAAAGGCAAGGTAAACCAACCTCCTGCCGTCTGCAGAATCTGAATTTAATTTGCACTTGTACTGCTAGGCAATTATTTGGGACAATACAAATATAAAATCCTGATTTGCTAAGAGCTTAATAAGCTGTCAGGTATGATGCAGTACAGTACATTACCTGCTAGATACTGGTTGCAGTTTTATATCAAAGAAAGAGCTAGGTTTGACAAAACTGATGATAAATATTGAGAAGCCCTTTCTGCCAAGTATGTATAGACAGTGAAAACAGTGCTGAAGGGGCTCCCAGAAGCAGGAGGTGTGAGGAGGACGAGCACTCGTGAGGCTCCTGCCCACCGCCCGCTCACCCGGCTCTGCCCCTCTCCCCGCAGCGGTGGGCTCGTCCTCATCAAAAACCCGCACCTGGACACGATGGAGGAGGACATTCTGTATCACTTGGACTTGGGAACAAAGACGCACAACCTGCCCGCTATGTTTGGGGACATAAAGGTAAATACCAGGGGCAGAAGTGAGGCAGCAGCTCCCAGGCCCGCCGGGCTCTCCGTCCCCTTGTCCCGCGGTGCTGCCATCCTGTGCCAGGGCCCCGCTGCTGTGGGTGCTCCAGCTGGAGGGAGGATCTGGCCTCCTGCAAAGGGTGTCAGGGGCTTGTTTCGGACAGAAGGCCCAGTAGAAAACGCTCCTTTAAAATACCTGCCATTCAGTAAAACCTGATGCTATTTTGGCCTCCCTGTTAGAGGACAGGCACGAAGCTCTTGTCCAAAGCATCCGAGCTGAGCTTCATGTGCTGGAGGGAGGGGAAAGAGGATGTCCTATTTTTATCTGAGGCCAAAGCACAAAGCTGTCAGGCACAGGCTGTCAGTGCTCCCATCCCACATTAAATCAGAGCAGGGGAAGAGTCGCAGAGCCGCAGGGCTCGAGGAGCCCGGCACAGCCATCACCACCCGTGGGCTCCCCCTTCCCCGCGGGTTGGCAGCGCTGCCCACGCAGCCACACGCCAGCCCCCTCCTATGTTTAGGGAGAGGATTTTGTTTTAGTGTGGAAATTGAGAAAATTTGTCCCTTTCCTCCCTGACTCTGTGGCCTCCGTGTCATCAGCAGCACTCTCTAATTGCAGCAGACACTGCTGATAGAATAAATAAAATGACAAGCTACTCTGACATCTGGCTTTGCTTTCACTTGCTGTCAGTAGGAATACTAACAGCTTAAATTAGCCAAATATATTACAGTGAGATTACCTTAGACTTTCTTGACCTGGAGCTGACACCCAGCTCTGTGCAGCTGTACGGCTGTCTCAGCCCAGCGCAGTCGGCCCCAGAGGAGCACCGCTTGCTCTTCACGGCAGCCCCTGGTGCTGAGACCCCCGCTGCTCTGATGCCCCTTGGCTGCCCATGAGGAGGCAGCGCTCGCTGCTCACAGCTGGGGCAGCTGGACACTGTCACATTTGCACTGACTCAATACCCGTTTTAGTGAAAAATGCCCACGAATTCCCATTTTACACCCAGTTTGTCTGCGTTGGCGGCAGCCCGAACAGGATGAAGGCGTTTGCCCAGTTCATGCACAAGGAGCTGGGGCTCGAGGGCAGTGGGGAGGACCTGGCTGACATCTGCGCGGGGACGGACCGCTACGCCATGTACCGCACGGGGCCGGTGCTCTCCATCAGCGTAAGTACCGCGACACCGTGCTCCACAACGCCTTGCGGTGCTCCGCCAGGCTCCGCGATGCTCCGTGCTCCTCCCAGCCCCGGCCCCATGGCCCCAGCCTCCGGCACAGCCTCTCCCCCTGCCTGGAGTTCAGCCATTGCCACCACCAGGGTCCCTCCGCCACAGTTGTCCTCCGCTCGCCCGGCACTTCCCGTTTAAAAGGCACAGTGCCCAGAATGACCAGGCACACATTTTGCTCATCTCAGCAGTGCGGCAGGTCACCAGGCAAGGAGCAGTTCCCGTCACAAATGAACTGTGAAATATTGCCGATAGCGTTGCGCTGGCACGCGTTCCCGGGTGAAAACCTTGCCCCAGCAGTGGTTCCTCTGGGAGCAGTGCTGTGTCTGGCGCTGCACCGGGGACGGAGCGAGCACGGGCTGTGCTGGCGCCCCAGGGCCCGCTGCCACCGCCGCTTTTGCAGGCACGGGATCGGTCTCGCACCTGGTTCACAGGAGGTGGCACCGCTCAGATGGGAGGGTTCCTCCGGCAGAACCGAACCAAACCTGACCGACGGAAAAGCCCGAGGGGATCAATCTGGCAGGATCCCAGGGAAAAAGCCCTGCGGGTTTCTCGCTGCCCCACCTGGCAGCAGCCGCGCGGCAGCCACCGCCCTGCCGGGCACGAGCCTCCCGAGCACGGCGCCCAGCGGCTGCCAGCACCGCCAGCTCGCGAGGTGCTTGGAAGCAGATGAACTCGAACGTACCGGAGGTAGGAAGACGGCTGCCTGCTTTGAATATTTACAGAGAGAATACATTTTTTAGACATTGGCAAATAGCTCGGGCTGACGTTCCAGAATAATAACATGCAAAATGTTTTCATATTTAAAACGTGATAGAAGACTGTAGACCATCAGCCTCACAGCCAAAAAGAGACGTTGCAATGTGAGGACTACCAGTGTGCTTCTTCAGATACACTTCCTTCAGGTTTCTGAACACGACGGAGATGGCAAAAAGAAAAAAAAAAAAAAAAAAAGAAAAAGAAAAAAAGAGGCCTTTCTCATGAAACAAAAGGCTGTACTGCCAAACACCTTTTATTTTTAAAGGTGAAACCAAGAAAAGGATGGTGACTGAGCAACAGAGCAGAGACCTGGGGTGAGACACGAGGGGGCAGAGAGAAGGGGCAGCCCCGGCAGCCAAGGACTGAGGGGGCGGCTCCAGCCCCTGCGAGGGGGCCGAACCCATCCGCTGTCCCTCGTGCCCAGCGATGTGGGAGAGGTGCTGTGGTGTGGGCAACGACAGCTGGGAGGCACCCAGAGGCTCAGGTAGCTTTTGCCAGATCTCACCACTAAGAGCATGATCAGGACACGACAAACAACAAAAGTCAGCACGTGGCATAAGGATGAGCAGCGTGAGGAAGCGCTTGGAGCACTCAGCATTTGTTGAGAGCGCTTTGGTGAAGGAGAGACACCACGCGTGCCCCACGTAGTGGTCCCTGGGCACAAACACCAGCTCTATGGACAAGAACCCTAAAACCACCAAGGGGAGGAGAGGGCTAGATGCTTTACCTGGGCAGGCTACAAAGACGTGAGAGGTCTCCTGCCCCAAAAGACACCTGCTGGCCTCAGCATCAGGAAGAGCCCACGGTGTAATCCTGAGCTCATTGTGGTCACATCCCTGCCACCTACTGTGGTGTCACAAGGCACAACCTTTTTCTTTTTTCTCCTCTCTGCAGCATGGGATGGGCATCCCTTCCATTTCCATTATGCTTCATGAACTGATCAAACTGCTGCACCACGCGAAATGCCGAGACGTTACCATTATACGCATCGGTACTTCTGGAGGCTTAGGTAAGCTGTCTAAGGCCTTTCTCCAAGCAAAAGGCTATTCATAAAAAAAATTCTCAGCAGTGGGTAATGTAGTTATGAGCTTTTGCATTTTGCCAAGTCCTCAGATACCAAACACCAGGATGATATTTTATTTTGGGGTTAAAACCCAGGACAATTCTAGCGACTGGTTTAGCAGATTGCACGTTTTCGTTATGCCTGCCAGGGCAGCAGTGCTGCTCGTGCCTGCGCAAGCTGGTGCTGGGGCATGGTCTCTGCAAGCCAGAAGCAATTAAAATGCTGTCACTCAGCACATTCCCACAGTCACTTACCATGTGCTGATTTTCTGCATTTTACTTACACATCTGTGCCGCTGCATAAATTTCAATTACTCTCTCACATCTGTTTTGCTAATAAATAAATAAATAAATAAATCTCACATAGGTACCTGGTGATATTTCTCTGTCATGCTGAAGTCTTGCAACAGGTCACAAGGGCCACGGGTGCTGGCTTAGCCTCAGCCTTCATTTTCACAGGGATCGAGGCCGGCTCCGTTGTGATCACGGACACAGCCGTGGACGCCTCCTTCCAGCCGCGGTTCGAGCAGGTGGTGCTGGGCGACGTGGTGGTGCGGAGCACCGACCTCGACAGGGACCTCGCGGAGGAGCTGCTGGCCTGCAGCAAGGAGGTCCCCGACTTCCCCACGCTCATTGGGCACACCATGTGCACCTACGATTTCTATGAAGGTAAGCACCCTGTGGCTGTTCCCCTTCCCCGCAGACACAGTGCCGAGTGTCCATGCTGTCACGCCGGCAGAACCGCCCATGCTAACAGCCCTGAGGGCTGCAGGAGCTGAGCCGCTGCTTTGCTCGCTAGTTCAGGGGTCAAGGCGGGCTGCACCTTCAGAACCTGCAGTACCCACGCCAGCACTTTGCCAGGGCATGGCCTTCCCTGCTAAGGAGTTGCCCCGCACTTGGCAGCTCGATTCGTAACGTCACCTGCCAGGCTGGTGCTGCTGCAGCGGTGGCCCCCTGGGGACAGTGCAGGTGCTGGGGAGCTCTCTGTGACATGGGGAGCCCTGTGTGGTCAGGGGCCCTCCAAAAGCAGGTCGAGAGCCTTGCCCTGGCAGAGAAACATCCCCTCGGCAGCACCCCTCCGCTTATCCCAGCAGATGGGTTGCGCTCAGGTGTTTCCTACAAGTCTGTAACTTCAGAATCACCAAAACGAGAAAGATGTCAGGAAGTGCGCGATGTTTGTGTAAACAAGCTTTGGTTACTCTGGAACTGTTCCTTTGCAAAATGAAATGCTGATTACAGAGTAGATGAAATGTAATAAATGAAGAATTAATAATCTGAGAACTATTTATAAACCTTTGGATCTGCTTGCAAATGCGACCATCTGCGTATTGCTCGAGGCCATGTTTTATTTAAATAAGAAGCCATTAAGAGGATTAACAGTAGGAAGAGCAATAAAATGCAGCACTCTGCCCAGGTTGGCACTGCCGCAGGTGTACGTTTTGCTCGCACAAAGGATGTTGTGTGCTGTGCAAGAGGCGTAGCTGCACAGGCCCGCAGCACAGCAAAGCCGACGGCTCCCCAGCCGGTGCCTGAGGGGGAGATGCCACTCGCAAACAGCTCCGGCTGCCTGCACCCACAGCACTCCCTACAAAAAAAATACATCTAAATTAAAGGGCCTTTCCTCTCCCTGACTTTCGCATCTCCACAGCTTGCTATGCTCCTTCCACAAAGATCTGGCACTGCTAGGATTTAAGCTGGCAGACCTGCAGCTGACGTGCACTGCAGACCTCAGAGGAGCTGTGAGGATTTGCCCCAGCAGAGTGCAAGACACCCCCTGTACCGAATCTCTTGGTCAGTCTTCCTTTTTACAAGTGTTAAAACCTGTGTAGTTTTCTCCTCTATACAGGGACATAGCACACTAGCTTTAAACATTCGGGTTATTTGGAACGTGAAATAAGTAACTATGCAAAGAAAACTTGGTTGGCTTCAGACAAGGCGTGGGCATTGCAGGGCTTTCCAGCTGAAGCTACCCCCAGGTCACTGTGGCAGCAGCCCTATGAGGACGAGCAATGACAGCCCTTCGTTTCCTTTCAAGGTCAGGGGAGATTAGACGGAGCGTTGTGCTCTTTCTCCAGTGAAAAAAAGTTGGAATACTTAAAAAGAGCTCACGAGGCTGGCGTGAGAAACATCGAAATGGAGTCCACAGCGTTCGCTGCCATGTGCAGGCTGTGCGGTTTGAAAGGTGAGTCCCTGCCGCGGGCTGCTGCCCCGGCCGTACCTTCACCCAACGCGGGGCTTGGGTTTGTTATGAGATCCAGATGACCTGAAGGCCAAAACCACATTCCTAACAATTTCCACTAGAAAAAGTACTCTAAAACAAATCCCATGGCTCAGTAAAAAACAAGTTTGTTTTAAAAGGCCCGAGCATGTGTCAGACAAAAAAAAAAAAGGTAAATCCCCTCACCCCTCCCTGCTGGACACACTTCTTAGCAGCAGAGGGGCAGCTCTGCCCCCCATTCTTGCCAAAACCACGTCACCTGGGGCTTCTGCCAAGGGAGGGCGGCGCGAGGGGCTCTCCCCGAGGCCTGGCGCCCACCGTAGCACAGGGGGGGCTCCCTGGTGCCTGCACGGTAAAGCAGCACTCGTGCCGCCTTGCAGCTGCTGTTGTCTGCGTGGCACTCCTGGACCGCCTGGAGGGGGACCAGATCCGGGCACCCCACCAGGTGCTGTGGGAGTACCAGCAGCGGCCTCAGCGCCTGATCGCCGCCTTCATCCGGAGACGCCTGGGGCTGCGCCCACCCGCGGGAAGCGCGCTCCCCTCCCGCGAATGAGGGCACCACCGACCGGCACGGCCCGGGAGCGACGGCTGGGCCCCCACGCCGCCAGCGGCCATAGCACAGGGTGGGGGCACGCAGGACCATGCCCCGGCACACACCACAGGTGAGCAGACCTTTTCTGGGAAGCCAAAAGGAGGGACTTGGTCACAGCGCGCTCCCCCGAGGCTGAGGAGGTGCTGCTGCTCGTGAGCAGGGTGGCTGTGTTCACAAACACCGCAGTGCCGGAGCTGTGGGGCTGTGGGCCTCGAATGGTTTGAATTGCACCAACATCATCGAGCACCCAAGAAGAGCAGAAGCTGAATTTCGCTCAGGAGATGAGTGTGTCACCAAGCTGGCTCCTGCTCAAGGACCATGAAGGGCTGTCCCATGGGGGTGGCTCCTGCCCACCCTGCCCCTGGGCAGAGGATGGTTTTGCTTCGGGCGCATTGCAGAAAGCTATGTAAATGGCATAGCAAAATTAATTTGCACTTGTGAACATTGCTGTTACACACTGCTGTTACAATGGGCCCTCAGACTCACTTTCATGCAGTATGGAACAGTGCTTGAACCTCGTGTGGCCCCAGAGCCCAGCAGGGCAGGGAACACATGCCAACATCTGCACCAGCCTAGTGTCACCAGCTGCAGCCACGGGTCCTCCACACCCTCTGGAAACCAGCACACACAGAGGACACAGACCATGATTTCTCAGTGTCACCACGAGCTGTAAAAGACCAAATTGCTCCCGGGCAGTGGGTAGAAGGGCTTTCACAGGGGTGTGTGAACAGCCTGGCCAACTTCCTAGTGAAATTGCTTCCAGTTTTGAAGTCTTGCTTACAAGGTTGCTTGCAAATTAATTTTGACAGCTTTAGAACCGTAAGATTTAAGAATTCTGATAGATAATTTTTTTTACATATCGAAAAACTTCCAGTTCAGGAGATTCTTCCGAAAGCTCGGTTCTGCCCGACTCGCCCCCTGGCACACTTAGGAACTCTACAGTTAGTGTACACTTACTTGATGTGTCAAAAAAGGAAGACGACCTGATTTCCATGCCATGTGTGGAGGTACGTGGTAGCCAGCAGTAAAATTTCTCTCTTGGTGTTTGCCTTATTTGCACCATGGACTCTGCTGATAATGCCAACAGGCCCTCCTTGATCCTCATCCTTAATTTCTCATTTGGGTAGTGAGGAATTACTGTCTGCTTTGCAAGGCGTTGGTGGGTATGTGATCCATTAATGTCTATAAGGCATCACAACATTATGCTAATGAAGTTCCCGTTAACATCTAGATACACAGATATAGATGTTCTGATATTTATTGTCCTTTTTGGTTAAGCTGCTAACTGTAACTTGTTTACATACAGAATAAATTTCACAGTCATCTTATGTAAGGCTTGAAAATGTAATCAGTTACAAAATGAAATGACATCAATTTCCCTTTCATTTAATAGAATCATATTCCACAGTTTCAGCTGCAAAATAAAGATCCCAGATCTGAAATGGTATTTCTAATTTATAATTTATTCTGAAAGAGTAATTGTCAATATGAAATTGCTTGCATGATTGGTTTGCAGTAAATATGATGCAGCAAATTGGTTTCTAAATATAGACAAAGGTTAAGTTTCTTCTTTTAGTAACCAAGGAATAATAGGAACGTTCATGATAACGAAGATTTTATAATTAAAAGAATCAAGTTCTCAAGCAACTTGGAATGAATTATGTATCATAATTACTATGCATCATAGTGTAATCTAATGTGACTGTGAAGCTATTTTGGATTTATGCTGTCAATTAGAAAACAGAATTCTTACCTAAGATGATATATATGAAATTGGCCAGTAATGTTTGTGGGAGTTTTCATGTTCAGGTGACCAATTTTCCAGAAGAGGGGGACACGGAAAATTCTGCAGCATTATTCTACAGCAACCTACACCCACCAGATTTCCATAAAACCTTCACCAAGGCAGGTATAAAATGGTGTACTGAGCACTGTATAGGAAAGGCACATTGTTTTCTTAAATGACTGTACATAGTGGCAACGAAGTAGTACCACTACACGGCCTGTAGGAAATTTATTCAAAGTTTTTGCATAATGGCTCACGCTACACCCCTGGGGGTTCTCTGTTCTTGATACGTGATGCGCTCTATCTTTTAAAAGCCGTAGATTCCGTATCTCTTCTTGGAAGTTTCAGAGGAGGAATTTTTGGTAAAATCTCTCTTGCGTAAAGTGCTTTATGAAGCCCAGCTTCTCGAAGAGCTAACTCAACTCGAACTCTAGGGTCAGAAATGATCTGTTAAAACAAAACCACAGCAATGATGAATAGAGACAGAACGGTACTTTCCTCACATGCACAGTGCATCTTACAGGTTATCTATGTACATATTCAAAAAGTTCTAAAAGGCAATTACAAATATTATGGTCATAAAATAAAGCCTTTAAAAGCAGAGAAACTCTATCATGAATAAGCGTTATCTCACCGCACATATTTTGATATAATCCTTTTTAATATCAATGAAAACAACCTATTTTAACAGAGTCCTGGCTTTCGTTCCTCAGCAAAACTCAAAGGGCAGATGAGAAAACGGAGTGACTTTTAATTCAGCCTACTCACTGAATAGATTTTGACTTTTCTGACGTTCCCCATTGATACAACACTGCTTTCAGCACACAACTTCTCATCTTTTCCTGTTTGCTTCTATGGAAGTGCTTCAAATGCATTTACGATTTTTTTTTTTACAGCACTGCCTTGTGACTACATGTCATTACCACTTTCATTTACATAACAACAACTAAGGGCCAGGGAAATTAACGCTAAAAACTGTCAAAAGTTTAGCTGACAAAATTTGTAAGCCCCTTTCACTTCTTCCTTACACGGGCTGCAGCGGGGAGCACAGAACGTACAGGAGTCGCGCCGCTTTCAGTTCCTGCTCCACCGGCAACAGTGCCCAGAGCTGCTGGGAAGACCGACACTGGGGAACGTCACTCGCAGCCGCTGTTGCTCTGGGATGGAGCATGCTAACATGCTTAGCAGGAATAGGTACTGCAGTCTGGACAGTACATAAGACTAGCTGAGATTGAAACAGGCAGAATATTCGGAGAATTCAAGTATCAATCTCAAGTATATGTTTGGATAGCATTTTCAAACTAGGCTTTTCAAAACCTCACAACATCAGTCAGATTGGGGTAAATTTTCATAGCCAAACAAAAATTACATCTTTTGTATTTGAAATGATTCCCTGGAATTTGGAAATTATGCAGACAGAAAGAGAAATGCTATGATGTAGTTCTATGGCATAAGAATTTGAGCAGCACTCCCCCTTTCAAGACATTTTAAAGCTTCTCAGTTTCAAATGCATAGACTGAGCAGATGGGAAACAGTAACGGAAACAAAAACCCTTTCCCTATGTTGCTTCATTACATTTGAAATAGAGCTTGCTCTATTCTCAGCAGTCTGAGTGACCTGAAAACAGGAGTGCAGTTACCTCAGTTTCCTGCTTCATCTACACCTGGCTGGTTTCTTCTCCTTTAGCCACTGCATAGTACATTCCAACTGATTTTCAGTATACCAACAGTGAGAAGACAGTCGAGATACTAATTCTCAGCTTATGAAGAGATGTATAACGTGGTTCCAAGGAGAAAAAGTACCCCACAATTAAGTTACCCGTGACATCGGTATTTCTTATAGTCAGGAGGACTTTCATGCTGAGGCACTGAATTTCAATTAGTACAACACTCACTGGAACAAGTGAAAAGGAGACACTTTTTAAAGTAAACTCCTAAAAGTGTAAAATGGGTGAGCTTTGAAATGAAGAAAGAGCAAACAGATCACTCAAAACACCCAGTGCACCCAGGAAGTGCCCAGTTGGCACAGCTCAGTCCATCTAGCCCAGTAGCCTCAGTGGACACAAATGTCTATTGTGTACACTCTTGCTGTGCTCCTCCAGCATCTACAAACATCTGCTCAGAGAGCTTACTCCACCCATTAGTCCTCATGTTTTTACTTTTACAGATATTATACTCCATGTTCTACTGTTAGCCACTATTTCAGCTACAAGATGACTATCACGTATCGCTCTCGTGACATACCTGCGTACAATAAACCATACAGTACCATTACAGACCATTACCTGCTCTTCATTGAACGTATGCAACTTAAACAGTGGCTTTTGAAGAACAAACTCTTCCTCGATTCCAATGCCCATCCGAGCTTTAGATGCCACTGTATCAGCCACTGCTCTAGCTGGATCTGCTTTTGCAACAACAGAAACCTAAAGTACACAATGTGAAAATAACAGTTACTTTATCTGTTTAGACATACAGTGAGAAAAGGTCTTATTAATAAAACACATCCTTTCAGAACGCGATCGTTTACCGGGTTTAGAAATTCCAAAAGTAGACTTAAGCCAACTTGTCTCCATATATAAATATTGTAAAGCTGACAAGTTGATTCCAGAGCACGAGTATCCCCTCCAGGGATGCTGAGCTAGGTCTCAGGACCAGCAAGTAGCATTCTGCATCATACTGCATACGCTCAGAGATCACTCAAACCCTGAATAAGCACATTGGCCCTCAGCAGATGTTGAGAAAAGCAATGTCCACCAGCAGCTCAGAGGCTCTCTGGAGGCCTGCTAGAAGCAGAGCACACCCCAGGCCACGTGCTGTCAGTGATTTCTAAGAAAGTACTGTAACAATACAGAACAAGAGGGAAAGATGCAACTCGTGAACACAGTAAAACTTTCTCAGACCGCATGCTGAAAATGGTAGGAAACCTACTTTGACAGAGACTGATACTCAGGGAGATTTTTTCCAGCTTCCCAGTGGAGACAATTTAATTGGCTGCACTTAATATAGCAGTATGCATGCCTAGCAAGTACAGAAATGTTATAATGCGGAGAATTGCCTGTTATGTGGGCAGGCTGAACACAGTAACCTGCATACTTGTGAATGCCAATTGTCAGTCCTTAAAAACTGAAAATAAACTTGAAAGCTGAATGGCAGCTTTGTGTTAATATAGTCAAATACAGGCTAAAACTACTTCGGAAAATACAGAAAGATGCATGAGCAAAATAATCAGTCAGGACAGCAAATGAATGGCTAAAATATGGCTATTTAAAATCTATAATTATTTTTTCCACCTCTCTTTTTAATAAAGTGCCATCTTCATATTTACCCTGTAAATATACAAACTTTATGACTTCACTGGAGATCTTAGTTTTTTTTTTTTTTTTTTTCCCCCACATATGACAAAGGGGCATATTTTATGAAGAAGTATTTCATCAGTATGAAACAAAGAATAAATATTGATTGGAAAAATAATGAAGCAGGAACTCTTTCATCCTGGTCAAAGGCAATTCTAGTAGCATTTTCTAATTTGGTAAGAGAATTGGGTCAGTCAGTTCAGACCATGACTCTCAATCAGCCTCTGATAAAATATGTTGTAAAAGGCAATGCAATTCAACCAGTAACTTAGAAAAGACAAAAGTTTTTTTTTTTTGTTTTTTTTTTTTAATGTGCTGACAATCTAAAATCATAGTTAATACAACAAAATATTTAATTGGACAGATTCTTAATGTATTACTGACTGGAAATTAATTTTAACTTAACAGTTTAAAAAATGACTGAAGTAATAGACCAATGGTCCCTCTGACTTATTTATTCCTGTTACGCTCACACAGAAGATAGCTTGCGGTATTTGAACTCTATTATGTTTTTCTTTCTTCTTGACTTTGTACTCCATAACGCTGAAGTGAAAGCACTTAAAAGGCCACAAACAGTCCACAAGGGACTTGAGGAAAATTTTCACTGGCATGCATGCTGCACTGAGATGGTTAAACCTAAAGCCAGAGGACATCCTGAAGGTCATGGCTGCACCACTGTATTTTTAAGTACAGGTAGTCCAGGGTAGAGAGCTGCAGTATTCTGATTAAATTATCCAAAATCAGGAGGGTTTAAAGAGCACCTTTTCTCCTTCCCTTATTTTCCTTTGGCTGTACATCCTGGAGTGCAAAGAATTTGAACTCCGGATTTTTCCTTTTAATTTTTGAAGTAAAAAACAAAGAGATAAGATACAAAAATATATACAAAGGGAACATTACTTCTTCAAAAGTCAGCAAGAGAAAAAAGTAACTTTGTACATTTACTATAGCAAACGTTACCAAGCATTTTCTGGGATGTTCTTTTGTTCTTTTCAAGATCAGGTGTAAAATTTTCATAGCTTTTAATTTAAATTTAATTTAATTTTAATTACTCATAAACCTTTCCTGAGACTCAAGGCAGACTTAAGTCTTTAAAAAAAAGATAGAAGACATATCCACATCATATCAACAGCTTCTACAGTGTAATTTAACATCTTAATGTTCTTGTTGTCGGAGTTACAAAGCACACATGACAAAACTAATGGCAAACTTATAGTACATTTTAACTTCATTTATTTGCTTGTGACTATTTTTTTAAAATCTTCAATATGACAGTATGTGTTTGTATCTTTACTGTGTATGAAAATACTATATGTAAACACCTTTTTCCGGAGTGCTTCAAGGCATTTCTCTTTTTCTTCTTCTTCACGTGCTTCTTGAAGGGCTTGTTCTTTTTTCTCCAGGAACCGCTTGTCTAGCAATGCTTGTCTAAACTTTACCCTGTAAAACACAACGTATACAGATGGAAAAACACTTGGTCAATTTTCATTTCAAAATTGTTACTTTCAAGTTGAAAACTATCCTGATGTTCCTTATGCCCATTTAAAAAATGAGATGGTTCATAGAAACACCTGCAAAATGCAAAGAATGCTTTTTCATTTATATATAGAGAGATACAATTTTATTTATTTATTTTAGAAGTTGGCTAACCTTTCAGACTTCATTTCTAAAGCCTAGCTTTTCTCTCGCAAGCTTATAGCACTATTACTCATTTTTTTTCCATTTTCTTTGCCAAGAAGAAATGTTCTGACATCTGCGTATGGCAGCACAACTCTTTCCTATAACCCTTTCCATTAAAAGAAACAAATTGCTCCCAGTCTTGTTACTGGAAGAAGCAAGAAAGCTTAAGAATTATAAACTTCCTTAGAAAGAAAAAAAATGAAGGTTAGCATAAATAAATTTGAAACTTTACCTATTACATTATTTTTGCTGATCAACTTTTTGCAATAGGTTTTTATTGCCTTGATAATACTGCTGTGACCATATTTCCTATTAGTTCTCAGTCCACTGCCAAACTCCGTTTCTTATGAAGCTGTAGGGATATTCTTTGTTATATCACTGTTAGTCCTTTCACAGGGATTGCCACTGCCACACTCTGCATACAGTTAACCTTCTTTCCCTCTCCAAATTTCAATTTGCCTTTAGAGAACTGGAGAAGAAAAAGCTGCTTCAACTACAGTAAAACTAGTGTATTTTTATCATTCTCAAAATTTTCATAAGCTCAAAGGAATACATAATTTTTGCTATGAACAAGTTTGTCCAAAGAGAATGGTAAAAAGCTGCCTGACAATGCCCAAGAGAGAGGCTTTCTGTTTATCCATGTAGCCATTGTAGTTTAGTCAGATGAACGTTTACAGTAATAATCTTCACTGGTAATTTCATTCCAGGCAGAAAGCTTAATCTGGTTTTCATACAAAGAAAATTTAATAAAAAGCAGAAATACTTATTTTTTTTTTTCTGAAAAAAAGACACAAAAATTGTATTCTATTGAAAATCACTGTCCTTGAGCTGACTGCTATGATATGAGTTTTAAAATACTCCAATATTATCAAATATGAAATTCAACAACTTGAGAATTTCTATAAATTACCAAGAAAGAAAACAGAGAGAGACTCACTGAGGTCTAATTTCAAATACTGCATCTCTTCTGTAGGAGTTTTCATACATGCAAGGAGCATAAAACCTTACTAACACCAAATGGAAATAATTTATAGTGTTTCCATACCCAGTGTAAATATGTATAAGTGATAGCAAATGATTAACAAATTAAACAACTGGCAGATGAAGGCAGAGAAAGGACCTACCATCTTGTTGCTCCGTAAAATTAAGTACAACTGATTTTATAGAAAAGCTAAAATACATGATTTTGACTTTAAGTACCACTGTAAGTAACAATTTTAACAAATCATTGGCTGAAAAATGGGCTTAACTGATTAGGTTTGGTATAACTACCTTTTGAAGTATTGTGGGCATACACTTATGTAATTTTTGATAAGCAGAATTTCATTAAAATAATGCTTTAAGACACTGTCTCATAAATATTCAATAGGAAAAATATTCAATAGAAAAAGTTTTTATTATGAAACCTTTAGCTGGAACTTTAAAAAAAATGGGCCATAATATAGATAGCATTTTTGGTCTGCTTACCCTGTTCCCTGTTGTTGATTGAATAAATATCAAGTAGAAAGCATTATCCAGTGGTTAGGTTACAGCACTAAGGCTAGGAAGATCTATGTTTGTGTTTCTACCTGCAGTAGGCTGCATTGATGCACGATGCTGCCAAGGCTCCCAGCATCTGGGATATGCATTGCTTTACATACCCACGTGAAGTTTTCAGAAGTAGCCTCAAGTTCCCATGACAAAAACTGATGGGATAGATCCTTTGCTAGTTTATGCAGCAACCCAAGTCAGAGAGCTGTCAAGGTCGCAGCCTAACCCAGCCCTGAGCTCTAAAGCAATTATTAAATGTAAGGAAAGGTTTCCAGCACAAGCTTGCGGCAAAGCTGCTGTAAACATCGGCTCCACCAACAGCATCTCATTTGCCCGATCTGAATGTTCTTAAACATCCAGTACTCCAATAATTTTCTGTATTCTTTACATTCTATGGCCCTTCAACATGGAGCACCGAACAGAGAGGGAGGACATCGGGGATTTCACGAGATCCATGCTTCTGAAATGGGAAAACCTCGAGAGGCAATAGAAGAAAGGCTGTCTGTCTGCCAGCATTCTCAGGAGGGAACTGCAGCAAATAGCACAAAGTAAAGGAGAGGTGCAATAAGAGATGAGCACCTTCACCCCCTGCACGTGATTAACAGAGCAGCACAGCAAACAGCTGCCAGTGCTCCATATCTCATGGTTTGTGAGAAAATTCCTGCAAATAGCAATCTTTTCCTCCTGACTCCCCTAGCTCTGCCCCATGAATTCAGGGGTAAGACTCAGCACAGTGACATTTTTTTTTTTAATTTTATATTTTATAAACCTGATTACTTAATCTAAAATTAAATGTAGAAGCAGTTCAGGATGAGGGCAGAACATTTTTAATATCTGATTGCACATATTAGAAATTCTACGTGTTTATCCAGGCAACATCTTGTGTTTGGAATAGTTGGTTAGCTCATGCATTTAAAAATCTTTTCCTTTCCACGAAAAGCCACAAAACGTATCAGATCAGAATTGCGGTATTATCCGGTCCCATCTTTTACAATCAGCTCTGCCAAGAGCTGAAAATAGTTTGTGGTCTGGAACAGGTTAAACATGTAAAAATTACAATTAGTTTCTACAGAACTGCAATTCTGCATTGTGAAATCATTATGCCAATTTGTCTACCTTAGTTCAGTACAATACATGCCATAGACCATACTATTGGCCCTATAGTACCTAGTAACAGAAACATCTCTGTTCTTTGATTAATGTTTGTGAAGGCTTTGAAGATGAAGAGCACTAACTTATTAAAAGAGAGCATTTTTCTTTACCTGTTATTTTGTACGGTATGCCAATTTATCGAAACAATGCTAAGCACTTACTGATTTTTGATTTGTAATAGACTGAAGATATGATTATTTCCTTCCTGCTCTCCTCAATGAACTATGGCAATTCCTTATATTTTATTCTGATGTGTTTATTAGAGTAAGAAAAGAATATTCCTCAACTGTGTAACGTAGCACAGTACACAAGTTTAAAGAAAAGTCATTTTCTCCTAATCAGTTCTGCTGAAAAATCAGTAATTCACGTATGTGAGTTTCCTTTGCTACTAGCTATGATCATGCAGGTATGTTTCAGGAAAGGTATATTAGTAGCATAAGGACCTGTATATTTAAACTCAGCTGTCAGCAAGACATCACAACAAAAGATCAAAGTAGTGTTTCCCAACACATAATTAATACCAAGTTTAGTTTTCGAATACCAATGGAACTTTATCCCTATTTTAATTACATTTCTCCATGCAGTCTGGTGGGGCTCTTTCCGTAAAAAAGACAAACTTACGATTTGAGAGCAATTATAACCAGACTACATAAAGGTCTTTTTATGGTACTTCTTCAGCAAGTCATTAAAGGCCATATTCTGCAAAGACTGCTTGGCAAGGATTCAAATGTGAACAGGTTCAGCCTGTTCATCAAATGAGTGAACAGTATCTACAACTAATGCATGTCTGCATTTTAATTTCACCCTTTGAAACATACTGGTTCTAAAGTATACAAAAGCCATCATGAAAATTTTCTCATTGGCATTCATTAAAATCCTAAAGGAAGGTTGCTTGAGAGGAAAGCACCAAACAGTTCTATGGAAATACTTTTTCCAGTATAGTATTAAATATCATATCAATAACTGAGGAGTGCTAATGTGAGTAGGAGGCAATAACATTTACTAAGTCTAGGGTCTAAATACTCAAAAAAGAGTAATAAATTGATTGTCTGAAAATCTGGGGGCATAGTTTAAGACCCTCTAAAAGAATAAAAAATATATTTGAGGCTACAAGTGCTCAATGTGCTCCTCTCACTTCCCTCTCAAACAAAATCAAACCCGACTACTATTTTTTGCAAAATTATTTGTAATGTAGAAGGTCTTACTACACAGCTACGATAGAAACAGCATGAAGGGAACTGCTTTTAGAGAGAGCCCTACTTTGTTTACAACAGTTTATTGCTTAGAAGGTTCTAAAACTTTGGTTGATTTGAATTAATTCAAACTAACAAATAAATTGCTTCCAGGATAGAACTATGATACAATCCCCGTATATAGACTGGGGTAACTGCCAAACAGGAAGAAAAAAATCACTTATTTGAATGTGTTTTAATTTAGAAGGTTGGGAGATTGAGACAAATTATATGGTAAAAAGCTCCTATTGATACTATATTCATATTTAATTTTTTACCGTTCTCTGTCTTTAATTGCTTGTTTAGCCATTAATTTTCTTAATCCCTTCATACGTTGTAGATCTTTCTCTTCCTGTTCTTGCCACTTGAGCTGTTTCTCAGCCCAGTACTTTTTGACCTGGAGATTGAACAAATAAACAAAATAAGAATTATTCCTAAGCCAAGGTAGAGATATCAAATAAAGTTAGAAAAGTACTAAGTTAAAGAAAACCCAATTTGATTTTCTTTTGGAATGAGATTTGTACTTCAGAACAGGCTGAGATAACTAAAGATATAATAGAATAAAAAGAGGGTATGGATTCCCCACAACAAATATAGTAAAATTGGACCATGGACACTTTTGTTTGACCGCTGCTTTCAGTTCTGCAAATTGAAGGGGCTACCACTTTCATTTGTCCCTTTCCCTCCTACTATGCCATCAAAATCTTTAACTACATTGCTTCAAGAAGTAAATGTTGCCTGAGTTAAAATAAAATGCTCCAGGTTAGCTCAAACAGCTGTACCCATGCTAGTCCTGTTCGTTTTGGCTGAGGTGGAGAGCTTCCTGAGGAACAGAAGGAAGCCTACAAATGTAAGTACACAGCTTTTCCAAAGCTGGGTGAAAGGAAAGGCCTCAGCAAGAGGAAAAAAAAAAAAATCAGAATAGGGAAGTTTATCTATAAACAGAAGGGTTTTTGGATGTAAAAAGAAGAATCAAGATTTGAAGTAAATATCACTCAAGTGAAACTATGAATTCTTTACTTGAATAAATTTCACAGGATTCCTAAAACCAGTGTCGTTCTTCAAAGACAGCTGGTGGAATTTGCAGCAAAATTATGATTACTGACTTGCTGTGACATACGATACAAAACACAAACGGCTGCAGTAGCACACTTCCCAAAGTTTTGAATGATAATTTGAGCTAGCATCACAAGCCACTGACCAGCTTGGAAAGCTGCTAAAACAGCTTTTAGACACAGGAACAAGAATCACCTTCTCTCTCATCTTTGAAGTGCTGGCTTCAGAGGGTTTTTGTACAATTTTCAAGAACATTTGAATTCCACTGAAATCTAGTAGCATGACTCCAACACTGTGTTCCTAAGCAAGTTAGATGAACTTGCTCAGATACTGGCAACAATGCTGTTTGTAGGGATCTCGGGAGGCCACCTAACCCACACAGCACGATCAGCATCGATCACACCACTCCTCTCTGGGTAGCATCCCTGGAATACAAGTGTACCTACTCTGCTTCTACCATAATTATTACTATTAATCCTCACCAAGTCTCTCAACTGCCATAGCTGAACTGCCTGCAGGATACTGCTCAAAGTAAGTATTAAGTTAGATGTGAAGTACAGTATCTGTAACATGATACAACATTAGCAGCAAGTGTAGTAAAGACATACTCTATCCCCCTTTTTTTTCAGCTACATTTACAAGAAGAGGTTGTCTGCCCCTGTCACAGAGGTGAACCTCTCTCACCTCAGACCATGGCAGAAGCACAGACCTCGAAATGTCCCTCCTGTAAGAGCATGCTTCTATGCTGCTCACCGAGCCAAACACAGGCCTTGTCCTTCCAGAAGCCCCGGCAGCACAGCAAAACTTCCCGAGCATGCTACGTGCAGACGAGTGCCCGTGGTTGGTATCAAGCAGTGCTCTCAGTTACAAGTAGTTGCATTTACTAAAGCTGAAGACTGCACATAGCGACCTCTGCGAAAGCCAAGCAAGGCCCCTGCATGGGGGAGAGCACAAAGAGCCCCGGCTGCCCCAGCGCTCGAGCACCCTGGCGGGGGCACCTCCACCCACTCCTGCCACACATCAGCAGCCACTGAAAAGCAAACCAGGACTGGCTAGTGCCCAGAATTATTTTAAAAAGGAACAGAAATATATATATGTTTACGTTGTTCTGACTCCATCGTCTCAGAAAGGAACATTTTCATATGGAAAGAGAAGAGAAACTGTAATGATCAAAGGTTCATTGTGCTTGGACTTATTTTCACACAGGCTCTGGTGGAACGGAATGTGGCTTTTCAGATGGAAAAGAGACAGCTTACAGGAAATACGATAAGAAGCCTACAAATTCACAAGTATGATGAAGATTCTGGATGGGGATCAATTCTGTCTCTTCCAGCATGAGAAGTCAGAGGCTTCAAATGAAACGAGCAAGAGCCAGACTCGGAGCAAATAGAAGACAGCGCTACATGGAAGACTGGTAGAGCTCCTTGCTGGTGGATGCAGAAAGCTCACAGGTGTTTCAGGAGAGACAGGCAAATACCTGGAGAACGAGCCCCTGCAGAAGGGCTCCTTAACTGACAAACCACATCACCGTCAGAAGGCATAGCCATGGCCAGGGCAAATAACTGGGCAGGAGAGAAAATATCACGTGTGTTTCCTCTATTATTATGTGCACTGCTGGAGACAGAACAGTGGGATTGGGTGGGCTTGAGGCTGGTGCCCATGCCATCCCCCTCTCCACTTCTCAGCACGCAGAACAGGCTGCAGGCACCAGTGTGAGACGTCAGCTGCTTAGTGCAAAACCCAGTGTTGGGGGCACGGCTAGCTATCATGGCTTGGTGAAAATGGTATGGTGCGTCATACTACCTCTGTGCTGACTGAGAAACCCCTTGGCTCCTTAGACCAAGCAGACTTCTTGGCAGGTGCTACAACAAATAGAAGAAAGAAAAAACTACAAAATTTACCAAAAAATGCTTCCAGAGGAAAAAAAAAAAAAAGTTTAACTTCACAATTAAGACAATTTTTGGAAAGATTTTTTTATGATGAAAGAAGTATGATTTTAGTAAGAAAACTGGAAATTATTTCAAAATACTATCAACTAATAGTATTCACTGACAAAAAATAGCATCTTGTTTCTAAAATTTGACGTGTAACTGGAAAGATAGAGAATATAAATTTTGTAAAACATGCAAATATTTAAGAAAATCAGAAATTTTAATAAACTAATAAAATATTAATTATAGGCTTAATTAAAATTATACCTTAATAATCTCTTGATTTTAAAATTAGATACATAAAATTCCTTTAGAAAGGCTGCAGAGGCCTGAGACCTTATCTCACCTCCATATCCTCTGCGTCTATAATACAGATATCTACTTAAAATGAAATTTCCTCAAGGGATCATCTTACATAGGAAAAGAATTGCATAAAATAGCAATAAAAATAACTTATGTATCATCTACTGAACTATACTAAATTTAAACCTCTCCTGGAGATTTCGTTGGAAATTAGAACATGGCTATTAAATACTATTTGGAATCCTTATATTTATTAAATAAAACACTCTCTTATTCCTGTTTTGTATTCCACATTGTCTGAAGGATTTTTCATAATCTCTAAATAGAGACCAATGGATATTTCTGAATTCAGAACTTAAACACATAGGAAAAAAAAATCTGATCTACAATCTAGTAGGGCAAACATAGCATTTGTATCTACAATTTATTAGCATTTTACTCATTCTCGGGTTTGGAAGTATTTGACACACCAACATACCCTGTCTACATTATGAAGTAGGCAGAGCACGAGCACTTTTTACCCTGACCATGGATATTTTACATATTCCTTTTGCTGTCACAGAACACTCATTAGAGAAGCAGCCATAGTATTATGTTAGCAGCCCATTTTAAGGATCTAAGATGTAATATACTCAAATGAAACATACGACTACTGACCTCAAACAGATGCTGTCCCATCTGTGCATAGCCAAAGGACTGTTCCATATAGACATTGTACACAGGCAAGAGAAAATCAGAGAATTTACACAACTAAAATATTTACACAT
This sequence comes from Heteronetta atricapilla, assembly GCA_011075105.1. Classification (NCBI taxonomy): domain Eukaryota; kingdom Metazoa; phylum Chordata; class Aves; order Anseriformes; family Anatidae; genus Heteronetta; species Heteronetta atricapilla. The sequence continues at coordinate 38,804,990 of CM021737.1, forward strand.
ACAAAAATTAACATTGCTATTGGTCAGGTCAACACAGCCTCACAAATCCTCTTCCCTGCCTTGTTGTTTTAGAGCTACCTTCTGCTAGAAACATTGCCTGAATAAAGACAAATAAGCAGAACAAGCTGCAACAAAAAGTGGCAGCAAAGTTTCTCACAACCTAAGGAGTAAGCTGTCATTAAATATGGCCTGCCTCTCTCTCTGTAACTTCATGTCCAATGCTGGTGGTGAAACCACAAAAGCTCACAATCATACCCTCCAAATGAGACAACTTACACATTATCCATCAAATACCAGTCAAAATATGGTATTTGAGATGTCAAGGACATCTCACCCTGAAAACTCTTATATGCAACATGAATGCAGACAAAAAATGTGGAAGTTCTCATAACTTCTGGTTTTTGCTTACCTTATAACATTAAATCCAGAATCTAAGAACAGTGACAACATCTTAATGAAGAACAATTACAAGGAAACATACGTCAATGTGAAAAGGTCATATATGCAATACAATTTTGTAACACAACACACATTAAGTAATAAGGAAAAATAGAATAAGCTTAAGGATAAATAAACCAAATTAAAATAAGGATAAAGACATGAGTTACCTGGTCAGAACTCACAGCTTACCCTGCTTTGTCTGGGGGGTTGGACTAGAGACCTCTTGAGGTCCCTTCTAATCTTAATCTTTTATTCCTACGAAAAGTGAGCATTCTGTATATTTTGAAGGAAAAGAGAAACATCCTTTGAAACTGACTTGTGGGCAATTAGTTATAATTTTTCTATGTGATTTAGAATACTTTGACAGGAGGACTGCACTCTGCCAAAAATGTATATTTAGTCTTTAAGATGAATTGTGGAAAAGGAGTAAGATCAGGTAACCAACGTAAGCAGAAACTTATTCAGATAGAGGAGAAACTGTATAAACATAAATTGGGAATGTAGTCATGACCAAGAACAATAGATTACAAATAAAATAAAATTGATTAGAAGCTAAGCAGCTTTTCAAATTTCAGCCCTGGAGACTTACAACAATGAGAATTAATGAGCTGACAGTCTACCTGGAGACAAGAAGACTTCAGCAGCTTCAGCTTCTTTTCTCCAGGTATCACTTAAATTCAGGTGCTTCTTTGCAGAACTGTTGATACAACCAAATTCAACGGTTATGCAAAACCAGGAATGCAATAAGCAACAAGAGCTTCTGCTCTTGACCTGTTTGACAGGGCATGAAGACATGCTTATTTGCACAAAGCATGGGAAGATATTAAAGTGCTATAAAAATAGATAGGGAAATGCCTAGAAGTGTAGATTTTTTATTTTATTTTATTTTCTGCTAAGGCAGTCATTTTCAGCAGCCTGCAAGTCATTTATTTTGGTCTGCCATAATTTCTTTTCTGCTTTTAGTAAGCATTGTAAAGTAAATTGTTTTAGTAACAACTCAAACAAATTGCCATAAAAATAGATAGTCCTTGCAGGGAAGACGAACAACAACAACAACAACAACCCTATCACAGCAATAGATAAATCTACTGAAATGAGCATCCATCAGTTTCTAGAGAGTCTAATTGCCCATGTTTTAGTCCCATCAGTAAACATTTGCTCATTGTAAGACATGTTACACAGAAACATGACAAGTAAATAAAGACAAGAAAGAAGTCTAAAGAGAAAACGTAATATATATGAAGATTTCATTTTCCTCTCTCTTTGCCCAGGCTTTCTGCAGTGTGACATAAACTAACGTCACTAAAGCCTTCAACATGCATCATGAAAGTACCCTACTTGGAATAGTTTAGCCTTTTCTTGACTCACTCTGCTTTTAACTGGTATATTATGAAAACACAGTTTTTAGCAACCCTTCTTGCAACTATGCCAGCATTGAGTAGTCCCATTAAACAAAAAACAATCCATAATATTCTCCTACTTATTTTTTCCAGAAATGATTTTGCAGTCTTAGCATATATTCTATAGGCGGACTCTAAGCAAGCCAGGTTTAAGTGTAAAAATAATTACAAAAAGGGGTACAATTTTAATACTAAAAACTCCTGAATTTGTGTCATATCCTTAAAATAAAATAATAATAATAAAAATACGTAAATTACAATCTGATTTTCTAAAAGCCTTATATTCACTATAGTGGATTTTTGATTTTCTGTTAAGACAAAGTTTAGACTTATGCATCAATGCCATTTCCCAAGCAGTCACCACATCATTACTTGGCATAACGTTATATAGACTTCGGGTATCGTGAAGTGGTTAATACTATCATTGTACTTCAGGCTCACTTTTAAGGTCCTTGTGCTGCAAAGTGCAGTGCGGTATCTTGCAGACAACATACTGTAAGGCTCATTTGCTGCATTGCAGCATACTTAACTGCAGCATTGGAAGCTTTCATAGTTCCTGCCATACTACTAAAAAGCACAGATCGGTAAGAGTTAGCCTCTGCACTAATGTTTTGCAACATCGAGATAGTGACAAACACTGTCCCTGTGCACGCTTTTTTTTTTTTTTTTAAGGAACATAAAGTAACAGATGTGCAAGTACAGGCAGGCTTTAAGCTGAAATGGACAGAAGCAAGACTCAAACAATTTGCTAATCTCTATACTAATACTAAATACATTACAAGAATAAAAGGTAGTTAGATCAGTCAAAGATTTTAAAGGCAGCTGTACATATTAGCACATACAAAAATGCTTAAATGTTTATCATACTTTTTCTTTCTCCTGAGCTCTGTGAATCATTTCCTGTTCTTTCCGTAACCTTTCTTTCTCATCTTCCTTTTCTTTTCTTCTAGCAGCTATAGCAGCTTCTAGTTTAGCTACCTCCTCCTGTTGCGCTCGCCATTGCAGAACCTGAAAGAAAAGGTTGACAAGACTACGTTTAGACAGTTGTGCAGTAGAATTTGTGCAGTATTGTGATCCTGCAAAACTGAGACTGGTAAGGAAACCCATGTGATCAATTTCTAAAACAAAGTTTGCAATTTTATGAGCAATATAGAGCCATTTAATTAGCACTATCTTTCCATATATTAATATATAATTCACAATTGACTGGTGTATTATGCAATAAAACCATGTACAAAGGAATTAAGTAAAATTGCCAAAATCTCAGTAACATCAGATCTTAAATTCCCTTTTAGCACTTGGACTTTCAATAACATGTTAATTTCTTGATGAACTTGTCATTGTCTTTAAAAGAAGAGATCTAGAATCTGTGCCACTATGGCCACAAAGGGCGGTATGGTATCCTGTATTTCTATTTCCCAATGTAGATGTTACTCTCTATTACTGACAGGTACTGCCACTACAAACTGAATGGGAACAGAGTTACTATTTTTCAAAGCAAAACGCAATTAATCAGGCCATTGCCAATCTCTAACTTAAATTATGGACACGCAATCATGATTAAGCTCCTGCAGTTTGAGAACTGACAAATTATCACCTGAGCCTCTGTAATTATCCTTGGAGTTGGGGTGGCTATGGTAAGTACATTACTTGCTCTCTGCATTACAGGTACTTTATCACGCATCAAGTAGGGAAAAGTGAAATCTATCATAAAAACAGCAAAACAGAAAAAAGATGGAAATGTGGATTCAGTACAAGTATTAACACTGTAGGTGTATAGTAGCTGTTTAAAGAGGAAAAGAACTGGGGAGCAAGCTAACAAAACAGCTTCAGGACTAGAAAAGAGCAAAATGCACAAAGACCACTTATTTCCATTTCCAGCCCCACGGCTTTTCCATCCATTTGGTCAGTTGAATAGCTACAGGCTGACAGACCTCTTGGAAAGGGAGCTCCATGTGACATTAACAGTTAGAAGCAAATAAAGCTCGCTTTCTCTGGACAGCACAATAGCAAAAGTTCATGGAGCTGTCTCTTGCTGATCACTGTTTCCTTTTTACACTTTGCTCTGTATCCTTCTGACTGGTCTTAATGTCTGACTAGAAAGTATACCCCTAAATTGCAACTCTCTTTTGGTACATCCAAGCATCCGTTTCAAAATCCCTTGTGTCTGGCATTCTCTAAAAAGTAAAATCTCATTTGCACACTTTTTGTCACCTAGTTGGCAGCATGTGTTGTGGGAATTAAATTCTGGGGGTAATGTCCTTGCAGTCTGGTGACAGACACTGAGCTGCTTAGTTGGGAAGAGCCCATCCTGCCTCACCTTCCCTGGACCGGCCTGGCACAGAAGCAATGATCCAAATGAAAAACACAAAGACAATAAAGCAGGACACACTATTGCACGTTAGCTTTTCCAAGCATGCACAGATATGTTCACAGACAACTTGTATGAATGAAGACGAACCCTAACAGACCAGAGTCCATTCACATCCTTCAACTCCAGCATTTCTGTGGCAGCCCTTAGCTTCCAACCAGAATGCTGCAGAAGGCAATGGATTCTAGGGAAAGAGCCTTCACCTTTTGTCAGCTTTCAAACTGTGCAAGGCGAATTCAGTATCCCTGGTACCTCCGCCCCCCGGTGATGGGGGGTATAACGGTCTCTCATGCCTGACATCTTGCTCTTCCACAGCAGCGAAGGCACGCACATCTGCACGGCCACCCCCAGACCACTCATGAAGCGCATGGACCAGCCTGTGCATGAAACATACATGGGGAAAACTGCACATTTTCAGACACTTTTGAGAGTGTGTAGTAACGTATGCAGTCAGCATAGAAACATTTTTTTTTTAGCTATTCTTACAAAATTATTTTGAACTGCAATTCAAAATTGTACACTAAGGAAAGAGAAAAATAAAATATTACTGCTGTATTCCTTAGCACAGATGTTATTCTTCATAAGTCATCTTTCTCCTCAGAATTTTGAAAATCCTATCTTAGCAGAATCTTGTATCTTGGGTATATAGGTAAAAAAAAAAAAAAAAAGTTAATGAAAGACATATTTAGTAGAGCTTTTTTGGTGGTGGTAAAGTTAAAGAAAAAGCCAAATCTTAAAAAATGGCCCTTTAGCCTGTCAGAGAAAGAAGAATGTTAAATTTCTGTAAGATCTGGGGAGCACACTGGACACTTGTGGGATGCACAGAGCGCTTCCCCCCCACAATAGGTCTCCATTAATGAGAAATGCTGTATAAATTGGCCCTTAGATTTAAGTACTGTAATATAAATAGCTCTAAGCATCTGCATTAAATATTTTTTTTTCTATAAACCAGAACTAAATATGACTGATCCTACTGAATATATACTGCATGTGAATCATCTACCTAAATTTCCTCAAAACAGGTTACTGAAAAAAGTACTGGGCAAATTTTTTTCCTTAGTTGTATATAGCGTCAACACCCTGCTCCACCCCCCAGTAATACCACACTTTTCATCATCCCAAATACATTAATGAGTTCAAGTAGTGTGTTCCAAATAGTTTCCAAATTATTTAAAATGACTTTATTAATAAAGACTGCCATACCACAAATACTGTGAGCCCTCAGCTGAAAGTGGATCTCCCACATCCTAATTCTTCATTCTGCATAAAGAAATATGAAGCCATGCCTAAAGTTAAAATTATTCCAGGTTGCAGAAAAAAATAAAAACCAGATTAGCTGATATTGAAGGAACCTCTCAAAGCCATCTAGCCCAACTCCCTGCTCAAGCAGGGTCAGCTACAGCAGGCTGCCCACGGCCATGCTGACTCAGAGTTTGAGCATCTCCAAAGACTGACTCCTTTTGCCTCTTGTCCTGGAAACAGGCACCATTGAGAAGAGCCTGGCTCCATACTCTTCGCACCCTCCCTTCAGGTGGATGAAATACATGGATAAGATCCCCTCTGAATATCCTCTTCTCCAGGCTGAGCAGTTCCAGCTCTGTCTGCCTCTCCTCATATGAGAAATACTCCAATCACCCCACTGCAGTTGCTCCAGTAGGAAAGAAAGAACAAAACACTTTTGTGAAGAACAAAAAACTTTTGATTCAAGAATCTGTATCCAGACATCACAAAAATTAAATGAGCATCCTCATTTTTAAGATAAGCATCCTCATTTAGGAGAACCACCATCTTCTCATCCCTTGACACCGTAGCTGTTCCACTTGAAACCACTCTTTCAGGGTTAAAACATTAACTTGGGAATGTCTTCTCTATTGCCCGCTGTCTGTTTTTAATATTAGAGAATTGCCCTGGTGTAAGAGGAACACAATTTCTCTATAGTTCAGTCCTTATATTACTTTCCAGCACCAGTTCCCATACTCAATTCTGAAAGACTCAAGTCTTTCTCTCCTGTCAAGAGGCCATTATTTCCTAAGTTTGCTCAAAAGTTGAGACACAAAATGGACAAGTGGATGCTCTAAGATTTATGCTAGTCCCTCTGAACTAAGTGGCATGAGAAAGGATCATGTGTTTAGCATAACAGAAGTGTATTTTGTAGAGGAATATGGGAAGCAAAGATTATTGTGGTGTAATTCAGAGCTGGGGCACTACCAAAAAAGCAGGAAAGGAAGCAGGTAAGGCAGTCCAACACACTTTTTTTGGGAGAGTGATGCCTAAGCACTGAAGAGAACTGTGGAAGGGAAGCAATGGCTAAATACTAGGAGTAAGACCTATTCAGACATTTATTGCAGGGTTTTCTACAGTTCTAATAACAAATACAGCCCTAGATGAGGTCTAAACAAATTGCTCAGCATGGCAAAAATGAAAAATGGATATATGACCTCAACCTCTCTTAGATAGCATTTTTTGTTTATCAGATGGATCCCACGGGAGAAGCCAGGGGGTTTGGGGTCTAAATCATGCACCCATCATGCAGAGGGGATGACAAACTGATTACAGAATTTCTAGGCTACACACGAACATGAAAACCATTAGGTAGGCAAAGAAATCCATAGCAGTACAATATTCTGAAGCAAGAAAGTACTAAGGGAAGGGTTTTCAGGAGAATGGTCCAGAAGAACTTGTACCACAGTTAATGAAAAGAGCTAATTAAAATTTCAAACCATCCATCTACACAGAAGTATGGAACAGTGATAGAAATAGAATGAGTTACACAAGACAACCATCTAAGAGACTTTTAGAAGGAAGCTGTCAATTTTCATAAGACCCCATTTTCTGGAGCTTAGCTGCAATATCTGAAGGAAACCTCCCACACACTGTGAAGCCTGTGCTCCAAGCAAGGTCTTTGTCTAAATGGAAATTTTTGTTTAGCAATTTTGACAGCAGTCTGCTCGTGCATTTTAGCAGCACAAGAATCTAAAATAAAATGCTAAAGTGTTTTTGTTACTACACTAATAAACTTAAGCAGAAATGTTTTGAAAATGAATGTGAAAGAACATACAGTAATTTCTACATCACTTTCAAAACATACAAAAATACATTCACAAAGCTTTAAAAGCTAACAACAAAACAAATGAAATCTGCTAGAATGCTACTTAGACTGGAGCTAAAATAAACTGCTGAGGAATTGAAAGGAAATTTAAACTTCTGTAATAACATCACTATTTGAGATATCCTGAACTAAAATGAACTAGCAGAGCCAAGTCATCTAACAAAAAATGCTTTAAGCTTACATTCTCCAAAATCCTACTTCACCAAAATCCTGCTTCACATTCCTTTTAAGCTCTCTACAATAATGAGATAAATGCCAACGTAAGCAGGCTCAAGACACGCTGCAGTTTCAGTTTCCTCCAGATCTGAGAACCCTCTTGATGCTTTACTGATCTTCTCCAGATATTAGTTATCTACTAACCAGAGATCTTTTTTAGTTATTTGATTTCAGCCATTAGTTAGCATGGTGAGCCCATTAAATTGATCTTGCTTTAAGTTAACTGAAACTTCAGGGGAACTTCTGATTTTTAAATAGATGCCGAGACTAGAGTTGTACCAGAGTCTGTCACAAAGATAACTGATTAAAGGAAAGCCTCTAACAGTAGAGATACTAAAACTAGTCTAGACACAGCTCAAACTTCCTTATTCATTCATGTTGGTTAGCAGTTATTTCCACGTCATGTACGTTACACCTATCTCACGACAAGCCATAATCTGTCCCTACTTCTATGCGCATAGCTCTTCTGTTAATGACATTTGATTCAAGACAGAAATCAGTATTAGGGCTTAATCTGGATTTTCAACAGGTTTCATACAAACAAGTGAGTATAACCAAGCATGAAATATACAACTTCCCTTAGAACATGAAGCATGTAACAAGGTTTCTCAGACAAAACTAATATACCTCCCCATACCAATAATTCTGTTCATATCTCCACTGCTTTCTACAGCGCTATCTATCTACACTGCCTTAAATCACTACTAAAAACACCCGTTTACTTAGTGAGTATAATCTGCTTTCCATTTTTATCTAATCTAGTTAATATTTTTCAACATAAGCCCATTGCAAAACAAGGAAGTAGGTAATAAGAATGACAGAAGGAAGGAAAGTTTCATTATATCATACTTGCCCACGACACCCATTTACTCTTTTCTGGAGGCAGCATGTGATGTTATTTTACATCCTCACTGCCCCATCCCACATTCATCCCAACCGTGTCTTTTCAGTAAGGTGAAAGAGGAGTCACCTCCCTTAAAAAGTGATTAGCTATTTCAACAAAAAAGGAAAAGCTGGTAACAGCAGAAAAAGGCTGTCTGCAAAATATTTATAAAATGTTATTCAGTAGGTTGGCACTATGCCATGTATTCCCCAGATGAAGTGTTAAAGTAATTGAGGATAAAGCGTTCTTAACAGAGCTGAGACAAATTAATGTTTTATTATGTAAAAAATTCCCAAAATTAGGTATCAAACAACTGAGTCCAATGTCAAAGTATTTCAATTTTTAAACCAGGTTTGAACATTATCCTTCTGCTAGAGAACAGTTCTAGTCCCACAGCCCCACCTTATTTTGTGGGCCAGACTGCCTGTGAAGGCACAGGCCAGAATGAAAAGATTCCCCTGTTCACATCGTCACAGCTAGAAAAATAAGGAGCTACACTACTTTCACTTATGACAACAAAGGATATGGTGGACTGCCTCTTACAGAAACCAAATCTGCATCTGTATTTACCTTGCAAACTATACTTCACTGTGTGTTTGTAGAACACATAGCACTGTGGGAACCCAGTCCTACCTGAGAGCCTCTGGGCGCTGCTGCCAAACAGCATCAAAGGGCAGGCAGTGAAGCATAGCATAGTAGCTGAGGAATCTCAGGGGCATTCCACAATTTGAATATTTTTTGCTGTTTAAAAGTGATTACCTGATGTTCAATTTCCAGGGTTCCTACAAGATAGGCTTGTCAAGAAAACCCACTGTATTCATCTGTTTTTTCCTCCAGAGGTAACATCACGTAGAACAGAAGAACAAAAACAATCCTGAACAATAATTCTGATTCCCTGAGGTAGCAATTTTGGACCACAGAATGCACAAAAAAATTGTATGTTCTTGATTGCATTCTTTCATTCCTACTAGTACAAAATCAGAACGGTAGAGTTTACTGTATCAACAGCAAATGTTCTGTTTAAATACTAAAAAATCCCAGTGGTTAAACTAATACTAAAAATACACTAAAAATTGGACCCCCTATCACCTGTTTCAAAAAGAAACTTGCATTTTAGCAGTAAAAGTACTGCCAACGTTAAGTTTTGACGGCTTTTAATTACAACCGGCATTTCAAGTACATTTCACAGTTCATATATTATTAGCGGAGCTCTTGCCAAGTGAATTATTAAATTGCTGCACTGAAAAAAATACATACAAATCTATTTTCAGTTCATTATTTCAATATTGCATATTAGAATAACGTACACTACAAACGACTAAAAATAATTTTTTAGTTCTTTCACTCTAAAGTATGAATAGTAATAACATACTTACCACGTACTTAATACTACAGATACATCTTTTAATGACAAAACTTTGGGAAGATTTTCCTTAAGAATTCCCACTATGGTAACACAAGCTAATGTTACACCATGTAAGGTCTTCTCTTTCAGGAAACATTGGCTTACATTAGAAGCAGGTTAAGTTGCCTTGGATGATACCAAGGAACTTGGCACCAAGTTCCTTCCAGCAGCTAAACTACCTAGAGCAAGACAAATAGGAACAGAGGACAACAGACAGGTGTAAAGAGGGCCTGTACAGTGAAGGTCATGCAATAAATAAAACCATCCTTTGAAAACTGAAGCAAAAATACACTACAGACCAAAAGGCCACAGAATGACTGGGAAGAAAGGTGACTCACAACAGCTACACAGAGCTCCAGATCAGTATTCTGGCAGGCTGCAATGCTACACACATAAAACAAGCAGCTAGAATTCAAATTCTAAATAGGGATTCCTGATAAGATTAACATGCATGATAGTCAATACTGGAAGTCATAACTAAAAGGGGAAAGAATAAAATACTCTGATACCCTCTTGCTTGACAGTTTGGATTCAAATCATGTCAACCATGACTTTTTTTCCTCATGTTTTTAAGATAAGGACTGCAGCCTTGGAACAAGCTGGTGACCTAAGGAATTCCATTTACAAAGAAAAGGCCATTTTAGAGCTATCCATTGTGTTCTGAGAAAGAGAAGCAAGCAAAACACATGTAAAAGGTGATTAGGAAAAGTGACAAAAGGCTATAGACTAAAGGAATGGTAGGATTGCAACATCAAGTCTTCAGTAAGGTTATTCTTCTCAGTTCTGTTTTTACTGCATATATCACCCCATCAATGAAGATGATATATTAAAAATTGGCAAACTTTATTTCCCCAAACAAGAGAAGGTCATTACTTTTTTTTAAAAAAAAATAAAAAATAAAAAAATCTATTATAGCACTGGCCGGAGAATGAAGTCAAACTGAGACCACTAGAAGATTAACATAGAAAATTCATAAGGAGGTGACTTTCGCTACCAGCAGCACAGTCTCTTCACTTGCAATGCAGCTTAGTCATTAATACTTCAGATGAAAGTAGCACATGCCGATCTATGTCTCCTGCCTGAGCAACTCCATTCTCAGGTGGGGAAAAGAAATAAAAGAAAGTAAAAAATTAAAGATCTAGTCTACCAAGGATTTACCCAGATAATTTCTATTAAGTTTAACATAAGTTTAGCACAAACTCCACTTGGGTTAATGAGATAATAAATCCCTTGGACTCAAATATTTTCCAAAGGGAACAAGACAGCAGCACAGTGTGCTACAAAATTTGATATATATATTACGTAGATAATATATATATATATATTTCAAAAGTAACTGATTATAAGGAAATGTCTATTCAATGACTATTGAAAAGTAGTGCACTTCATTAAAGAAGTGTTTTCAAACTTGCTTGCATTCACCCACAATTTCCCATTACAAAACCTACCTTTACCACTCACACTTTTAAGACTTTCTGCTAGGTGCTAGGGAAAACAAAATTAATACATGTTGCAAAACACTTGCATCTCCAGGACAGAATGATTACAGAGAGAGAAATACCAAGTTCATAGGACTTGCACAGCAACCCTGACACTCACAGGAATGGATGATTGGACAGACACTATTGATTGTTTGGACTTGCAGAAAAAGTCTGAGATTGAGGAATCACTGAGCCTATTGGTAACATTATGCCCATGTGCAGTAGTTTCAACAGCTCTCAGCCACACAGCACTCGCAGCATGGAACTGAAGAGCAAACTTACACTTGTGCAGTGGGCATTTCATGGCTCCAGTTGACAACTTGTTTGCCAGGACTTTGGAAATTACAGGCAAATTCTGCTTCAGAGATGAAACCTCCAAGGACACTGGGATGAATTATAGACCTGCTTGTGATGTATAATTGTACCAGGAAAGAAAACAAACCTGCACTAATCAGCTCCACTCCACACACACACGGAAATAAAACTGTTATTCTTGAAAACAAAATAAGATTAAAGTATAGGTATATATTCCTAAATGGAAAGATAATGAGACAGGTGCCTCAGGGTGTGAATCCTAGAACTCATAAAAGGGAAAAAAATTGAAGTGTATATTAAGAACAGTTCCTTGGAGTCTAAAATATTGCTCAAAGACAGAGGAGGAGGAAGCTTATCAAAACAATGTGAAATAGTCGTCGATTTTTAAACTTAGAAAGTCCTTTTCTATGAGCATCATACACACCATTTTCCTTTTCTTGTATTATCAGTAACCTTATGAACTGACATGAATGTTTAAAAAAGCAAAAATCTGTCAGTTACTAGCTTGATTGTAAGCTAGTAGATTATGGTACTAGCGATGGTAAGAAATTCAATTTTAGCAGGGAGGGTTCCACACCAAATATCATTATGAAATAGAAATATTTAGAAAGAAACATTGCTGTTGACGTATTTTAGTTCAAGTGGTGGTAGCAGTGCAGAAGCCTGTGCTGATAAGTTACTGTCTCACGCCAACAGGTTAAGCAACATGCTGATCAGGCATCCTGCTGTCAGTGCTGTGATACAATGCTTACAATACTTCTGGCCACTAGCTTCTCAACAAACACCAAGCATTCAAAATCCTTGCTAACATCTAAATCCTGAACACCCGGAGGGTTGGCTCCAGTCTTGCTGTTTTTCCAGACAGTGAAATACAGATTACCCAGCCTGCTGTGCCAGCAGAAGAGCTCACTTTAGGAGGTCATAGAAGTAAGGGAATATCCAGGTTATCATTTTCCTGGCCTGTTGAACATCTTGTTCCATGCACATGATCTCTTAGCCTTATTTACTAATTTTGCCTCATTCATCTCCTCGGTCCCTTCCTCACTTTACTCCCCTGTATGCTTCTGTTCTGCTTCTTTCTGCCTCATATCAGACAGCTTCCTCTTAAGATAGGTTTGTTGGGTTAGTTTTGTTTTTTGTTTGTTTCTTTTTGAACTACTTCTCACTCTTCACATCACAGAGTCAACACAAGGATGGACCTGGATTCTGTCCTGCTCTATCTCATTCATAACACGATTAAATGACCTTGATTCACAGCTAGTTTACAGAGGTTAGAAGAATGAATCAGTATGCAAGTCTACAGGTTATCCTGTAGTTTGCCACTGGGTATGAGATGGCTTCTGCGAAGCTAAACGTATTAAAACTGCAAACCACTGAGTTTTGAAACCTGCCCATCAATGTGCAAATTGGCCCACACCATTTTCACACATGCTGATGTACAAAACAGCGAAAGAGTTAAGATGAAGTACAGACTGTACTTCTGATGCTTAGCAAAAACAGAACACCAGCCACTCTAACACAGAGCTTAGCGGGCAGCAAAGACTCTGAAGCAGCAGGGCATTGACTCTGGTTCAGCAGTGACAGCGCTGCTCCTTTTCCTCAGGGAAGCTACCATCATGCTGAAGGACTCGTCTGTATTACTTTCAAAAAGAGTGCATCATCATCTCCTGAGACCACATAGTTAAAACATTAAGTAATTTACAACATCAATGGTCAACGACAACCATAGTTAAGTGCACAAGGAGCTATCATGATTTTAACAGATAGTGGTCTGAAATCTCCAGTAACTTTCAGCTCTAAACAAAACAAAAAAACCTGTTCCCTCTTCTCTTCTAGAGTGGGAATTCTTTCAAATCTTCTGAAGAAGAACTGGAATTATCTCCAGACTCCACAGGGTCCCTTGAATGACAAACCAGGCAAATGGTACAAGCTAACAGTATTCTCTGCTTCCAACTGGCTTACAAAAACAACTATGAAAAATCCTTGAATAGAGCATTTGGTAATAATGTAACTAAGAAATAACACATTTGCAAGTTTGATTGTTTTTCTGATCACAGAGTGAGTTTACCTTCTGACATTAACAATGAAAGTTAACACTTCTAGTAAATTTTGACTGGTGCTCTTGAGCAGCTTGTGCTCCACAGGCTACCCTCCGCAAGAGGTCTGCAAGAAGTAATGGAGAAAAGCAAGACTACTGTCATTAGGATTAAATTTTGTCCCACAAAAGTCCATATCCACCTCTAGAAAAAAATAATTTGAAAATCAGAAAATGGATAAATGTAACTTTTCATCATTAATAGAATCATAGACATTTTTTTCAGCTATAAAATTACTTATATCAGAAAAAGGGATACAGAAGAAAACATTTGAAAATAATCCTCTGTCAAAGAAAGACCAGTAAAAAGACACTATTTTCAGTTAGGAAATTTAGTCACTAAGGCTGGGCTTGGTACCTATAAACCTCATGATGCTGCAGAGGACCAGCTTCAGTTCCTCAGTCAGATGACAGGATGAGGGGGGATGGTTTTATACAAAAAAAAGAGAGATTAGAGGTTAGGAAGAAAATCTTCACTCAGAGGGTGGTGAGACTGGAACAGGTTGCCAAGAGAAGCTGGGGATGCCCCATCCCTGCAGGTGTTCAAGACCAGTTTAGACAAGGCCCTGAGCAACCTGACCTAGTGGGTGGCATCCTTGCCCATGGCAGGGGGTTGGGACTGGGTGATCTATGAGGTCCCTTCCAGCCTGAGCCATCCTATGATTATACGACTCCCTGAAGCTGAAAGCACATCACAGTATCTTCGCTCAAGACAATACGTCAAAGGTTTACTCTTCACAGCTTGTCCTGGCATTTCCTCTCTCCTGTCAGTCAGTATTATTCAGAAATCTTACAGTTCTTGACAACAGCAGTGTCAACATATTATTAACAAGTTTAAATATTTTGTAGGCTTAAATATTCACTCATACATAACTTTAAACTACACTTCTATTTACAACTACTTTGTACTGTATACGTAACGACAGCAAATTAATCTCACTTCTATTTCTTTATGCAGTGCTATGAACAGTGTCTTTGACATTTTACTACTTTTGGAAAGTACTAATGCATATTATTATTCTTGCCTGAGGTGCTACTTTCCTAGCTGAAGAAGGAAGGTTATTCTCCAAAGAATATAAGGTTAGGGTGAGCTGTCTGATTGTCTTACTATCCATTCCCAAGTATTATTGGGGATCACCAGACAATTTCAACTGAATGTGACAGATAAGTGTAAGTCTCTAACATATTTATGATCCTACAAGCTTTGCTAAACTGAGCAGCCAGGTGATTGAGACAGATATGTCTCAGCTGAGGCACCATATGCTCCTCTGATTGAGGTTTTGGGGCACAATGGGTTGTTTAAATGGAATTGTGATGGTATTCTCAGAAGAACAGAGAGAAACACATGCAACCGTGTTGCAGTACTGAGCCCTGGGGGACTCCACTAGTGACTAGCTTCCAATTGGATTTAACTCCATTCACCACAACTCTTTGGACCTGGCTATCCAGCTAGTTTTTAACCCAACGAAGCGTACGCCAGTCCAAGCCATGAGCAGCCAGTTGCAGGACCTTAATGTTGATCTCCTGTAATAGTCATTCAAATCAGTGATTTGACTATATTTGACTATTAAAAAAAAAAACAAACAACACAAAACAAACAAAAAACCAACCGTTCTCTTATACAGGAAGGGAGAAGAAGAAAGTCAATCTGCAACATGCTTCTGTCAGGATAAGCAGTGCAAAAATTGCTCTCCAAAAATTAACTATCTGTTGCAAGAGATTTTAGCACTCAAAGGGGGATTAATCCTGGAACACAAAAGATTTAAAGGAAAAGGGATACATTGTTGTATATGAAGGAAGAAAAAGCACCCTATGCATCATGCTCGGGAGATTCAACTCCCATTTCATCTACTTTTATAGGTCTTCTGTTGACTCTCCTTTTTAAACTGTTTTATATGAAGGTGGAAATAACTGGATTACAAATATTTTCATAAATTCAACTCAAAAATAATATTCTGAATGCATGCAAACACCGACTGAGTTTATAAATGTGGAACAGCAAGTACTTCAAGCCATTAAAAACCAACTGTGGAGCAGCACACTACGAACCCTCTTAGAAGATCACTCCCACTTTATTACTTAACTGCCTTTTGACAAAGAACAATGCACTTCTCTTTATCTTGTTAAGGAAGAGGAATTGCACTAAAACACAGCACAGGGTACAGAATGCTGAACCTGGATAAATCCACACACTACAAAGTGCACCAAACATAACATGGGGCATTCCCAATCACTCGTTTAAGGTGTTCTCCCACAATTTTGTTCCCCCCACCCTGGGAAATGGGGGGGTGGAGGGGAGGTTAAAGATGTGTATCAGAAATATTCATTCTTTACAGATATGTAGTATATCCTCACTAGTATTATCCGTTTCATACTTTATTTCATTCAGATGACTATGATATGGCCCTCATGATTTATTTCACTTGAGCTTCTTGGATTGTTTCAAAATTCTTCCTTAGAGACTCTGATTTCTGTTAAGGACACACACTGATATTCTGTGACACGGAATGTGGAAAAGGAATTTAAAAATCCATTCCACAAGTAAAAACTGCTACAAGCATAAATTTAACTTCGCTGTTGTTTCACTTTTTAATTGTTTTATCACCTCTTGTCAGTCACAAAGCCCAGTCTCATGGATGGCACAGTTGCCTCCAGTGCATTTAAAAGAACTTTAAATAACATGTTTGTTAGTCTTTTTTTAATGCCTTGGTTTGTTGTTGCCAGAGAAGAAACAAATACATATATAGATATATGTTAGGTGATATTATGTCATTATTACTTACAATAATAAAAAATATGTAGTCTGCCATATTTTATCTTTTGCACTGCTAAATCCGTTCTACAAATAGGAACAAACAGATTTTGACACATAGAGAAAGAAAAATTCTTGAAAAACCCTACTAACTCCAAGCAGCATAGAATTTTACAAAAAGATATCCCTTTTAAATAGAATAAGTAAAACTGGCTCCATGGCATACTGGCTGGAAGAAAAGGGAAAGGTGTCTATTCAGAGCCTAGTCTCACATTGTAGCATCAACAGCTGCTTAAACAAGTCATTTCGATTTTCATGTATTTTTGTGGAGTGTATGCAAAACAGATGTAGCAATCCTTTGTATTTCTAGAATAGTTTAGACATGTAGATCTTACAGTGTATGTGCCATATGAATACTGTGGCTTTTTCTGAAACCTACTGGTGTAATGAACAAAGACCTACATCTCTCACGTTCAGGATACAAACTCGTCACAAGCATACCAGGTTAACTCTACAGCTAAATCATAACATCTACATTGTTCCTCTGGGAAAGTGGTTTCAGTAAGATTTCCTTACATTAAACTTACAGAAGTGCAAAACGCTAAGGCAATTAATGGCAAAAAAGTGGGATAACACTCCTATCCCCTGACTTCCAGCTCTACATTCCTTCCTTTACAGAGAGACGTTCACATTTTTTAATCTCGTCTTACAGACCCTCATCACAATGGGTTTTTAGTTGGTGTACATTTAACTCCCTAGACCATGAGTTACTTTTTAGCTGATAGTTGCCCACAACCACTTTCAACAGTGTGACTTCTGTAGTTGCACACTTCAGAAGTGTGGAAATGAAAGTCTGAAAAAGGAACTATAACTGGGCAAAGTGTAAGTTTTCAAATGCATATATAGCTGCCAAAACCAGACAAAAAACACAGATATATTCAGAATAATCTTGAAAAACAGCATACCCAGTTTTAGCTTCCATCCTCTAGCCCCTTCAGCTGCAGAGCTGATCAAGACAGGGTCACAATGATATCTTTCTTTAACAGCAAAACTGTACATTTTTATTTCTTTCTTCTGAGAAGCAGGTGAATTGCTTTTGATCAGGATTTCAACTTTTTTTTTTTTTTTAAAGTCACCTTTGAAAGCAACCCTTGAGATGTGTAGGCCTAATAGGTTTAAGTTTCAAACAGTTCTAGGTTACTGGAAACAGGAAGTCACAATCTAAAGACATAGAGTCAATGAATGCAACAGTGAGAGTCTTAAGCTACATGGAGATAACATAACACTTGCTTGGTACTTTTTTGGTGCTTTTATGGGGGTGGGGTGGAGTAACTGGCTGATGAAATTCACAATTCTGGAATACGTGTCCCTTCCACTCCTGCTAGTACACGTAAGAGAAACAGCAATTCCAGAACAGGAGGCCTGTGGTCAAGATAGAGCTCTAGTAAAGCATTCCTCACACTACTTGGCACCAGCCTGGCTCTTAAGTCAGGTATTCCCCACTCAGTCAAGCCCAGACAGCTTCTAACCCTAAACTGTTTGGATTCAAAACTTCCTATGTCAGATGACTCTAGGAAGAGGGGAGGGCAGTCCTTCATATTATTATTACAGTGAAAAGCTAAACTCAAAATCAAAAATCCTGATTAATCACAGCTCAGGTTTACTGTGATTTCCAGCTCTTCAGTACTTCATGGAAAAGTAGGGGTTCAAAGACAATGTCGATAAAGTGAGAATAATACATCATATATGCTTTCATATGATAATTTCTGTGCAAGTGGAAAATCAGAGAACAGTTCAAACAAATGCCTTTCATGCCCAGAAACATGATTCCCCTTATAAATGCCTTAGGCATCAACATAATGCTCTCCTCGTGTCCAACCTCCTCCGATTTTATTTAGAAAAATACCCTTAGAAAAAAACAGGGTTTGTTTGTTTTAAGTCTTGATCACCTCAGCAAATCTCCATTCAGGATATCGTGAAACTTCTATAACAAGGGCAAACACAATATGGGAGCAATTTTTAAGAATGCTTTTTATGCCTGAAAAGTAAACAGAAATGAGGACAGATACTCATTATTTCTCTGAAAACAGACTACCCTTTATCTAATAGACTGGTGATAGTCAAAGTGAACAGAACGTGTTTCACTGCCACCTATGAAGATTCTAGTGTTAAACCCAATTATGACAAACCTCACACGGTACAGGTATTAAGCCCACTTTGCTAAGGATGAAACCAAAACACACAAATATTTTGTGATTTGCTAGAGTTAAAAAATGAAAGCAGAGTCACCAGATCTCTACGCCTGGTGGCTTGTTTACAGTCTCTCATATTCTAAACAGCAGAACAGATCTTGTTCTTCCAATACAGAAACACCAGTTCAAACTCTTAGATGGTGCTCAAAATCCACCAATAAATGTGATCACAGTTCATGCAGAGATTATACCCACAGCATGAAACTAAGAGTAAGGCCTAAAACATACTAGGTAATCAAATTCTTAAAAAAATACAAACTAAGATCAAGAGTTGGTAGGAATATGACGCTAAAAAGGATCCCTATGAGTAATGAAATGGAGAATCTTCAAAATCATACTGTAATTTTTAAAACAGTTGAATTTTGAATTTGGCAGTACAAAACAGATGTGCTTGTGTTAGATTTATAACTGAACCTACCTTGGCTTTCAGATCAGCACAGATCTCCTGTTGCTTCTGTTTGTTATTAGCAGACGCTACTTCTTCTTCCTGAGCAGCGGAGGCTTCAGCAACAGCCATCACTGCCTTAAGTAAAAAGGCTTTCCTAGCCTGAATCCAATTTAATATCAAAACTCTGTGTTGATTCCTAAGGAAATTGCAATGATCCCAAGCTCTCTCATGAATAACCTAAAAAAGTAAAGCATTTCAGAAAGGCTTAATGCCATTCATTAATACAGTATTTTGCAAAACTTGATTAACATTTGTGTAATTATTACATCACCAATATCCTTTATGGAATCCACAATTAGGGCTGAAAGTATTCTGCCAGGTATTAGGTATACTGTAGACTCCCAGAGTTAGTAGGCCATGACAGCATTCCAGTATTTCCCTGGTGTCTGCCTCTATCACATGATATTTCAGTATCCTGATAAACCACTGTTCTTTCCTGAACTATACTTCTGGAATAAGAATAAATGAAACATATTCTTGCCATAGAGTACATACAGTGCAAGTTAGATCCTTTCAATACATCTTCAGAGATACTGAACACTCTTAGCATGATGCTTTTCATAGAAAGTTATGATCTTCTATAGAAAAACAGACCACCACTTAAAGCAGTTGTACCAAGCATAGTACAGAGAATTAGATTCACTTTTTCTTTCGTAACAGGAAATTTGGAAATTGATTTTTGGCTTGACAAGCAGCATACTGCCACTACCAATATACAGTTGTTAATCTTAAATACACCTTCTTTGGCCTTATTCATTGAGATTCCAGAGGACATTCAAGATTCACAGCACTGACAGAAGTAATAACAGGTAATGCTCCATAGTCTAAGGCATTAGAAGCTTGGACCTGTCTTACATCCCAAAAAACTACCAGTTACAATGATGAAGATTTCAAGGATGAAGATGGCCTTCTGCTCACAAGTTCCAAGGGCACCATCCTTGGTGTGCACTTCAAGGCCTTTGGCAGGGGCATGCTGACTCACCTGTTGCCTAGTTCATAGGTTTTCCTCTTGGCTCACAGATCGATGAAGGTAAAGTGGTACCGCTACCTCTGGAGATTCTTTTTGCTCAGATGTGTGTAAGCCACTGTATCAGAGGTTCCCATTGCCATCACCGGTCTCTGAAACTCTGAGCAGCTGACAAGCAGCTAAACTAAGCTGAGAAACTACTGAGCAAGAAATGGGATGCAGAGTTTATTCTTCTAAAAAGTAGATCTCTCTGATGACCTGCTACCAGATCAAGCACTCAGTACTAGTACAATGATCCATTCTTCAGAAAGAAGGAAGAATAGGAAGCTCTAAGTTTAGTTATGCTAATGTAACAAACATTTTAAGAACAGATTCTCAGTACTGTTTTAACATTTCTGTATTTGTCATGCTGATATACATACCACATTCAATACAGAGTAATGATTTTTAAATTTTAAGTGACCCTCCGAAGAATTAGGGAAGCCCATTAACAATGGCTATGTTTAAAAGTACACGTACATTATACAAAGCATATAATTCTTTAGACCAGTTCTCACATTCAGAAGTTCTGAAATCCACAAGAACTTTACTTTTGGTGAAATTATGCTATTCATCAGTATCACTACACTGCCACTCCTCTGCACTAGGCACTCCTCAAACATAAGGAAGTAGATGGTCTAAAAATACATGCAGAGATAAGAAAAGACTCCTACTTTCCCTATGACATCCTGAAATGTTCTAGCCTTGAACTGGGTTTCTGTATTAGCTGCTATGTGCTTATTCACTGTGGAGTGTAAAAAGAATCAGTAATCAATTTGAAATGCATTATGAATGTAAAAATAGTCTCTCTCTGAGAGCAGAAGATAAGTTTCCACTCTTCCTGCTATACATGTGCCATTGAGCAATTAAAATAACTATTCCTAGACAGTGTGACAGTGCTATACATCCTTATAAAAGATAAAAATAACAAGAGAAGCAGAATAGTGAGACATAACTATACAATTGTATAGCAAAAAGCAATGCCAGCAAACTAGTTTTGTGAATTTGGCAGTAAGGGGTTGTGGAACTGTAAAATCCATGGTGCTTATTTTGAAGAAATGAATGTTTTATGGTTTTTGTTTGTTTTTAAGACAGGAACATCTCTCATCTTCACTGTACAGAATAAAATCTATGGTTAAGAAGTTACAAAATAAAAACCTTTGATAAACATTATTTAATACAAATGCTCACTACATGCTTTATACAAGAAAGTATATAGTTGAACTAACAACACTGACCAGATCATGTCTAGATTTGTGAGGAAGGTATCTCTGCAGCACATCGAGGTACAAAGTCCTTCTTCTCTGAAGATCACTTGGATACTGGTTGATAACAGTCTGAAAAACCCACTGATCTTCTTCTTTCCATTCAGTGTTCCTACAGAAATTCAAATTCAACACAATCAGCCCCAAAGTAATTTAACATTTTAAAAGGAAAAGTTTGGTTCTAGGTGTTTACAAAATAAATAAATAAATAAATAAATGAATAAAAGCCCAAACCTTCAATGGGCTCTATGACACAACCCTGAACCTGTAAACCTGATATTGGATCAAAGCTAGGAAATACAGATTTTCTTTAATGAAACAAAGCAAACGCAGACTGCCTTTTTAATGTGATCTTTTATTGTTTTTTATTTTTGTTATTTTTTATTAGGGAATGACATTGTGTTTCTCAATGAAATTATATTAATAAATAGTAACACAACATGGGAAATACAGTGTGAAAAAGGACGATGATCCGTTTCTGCCACTGAGCACTAATGAAAAGGTTAAAGTGAATGAAATAATATCTGTATGCAGCTAAATGAGGGATTAGTTTAAAAAAAATAAAATGATAGCCACAGAATCAGGGCAAGACAAAAGATTCCTGTTTCTTTTAAGTAGGAGGTGAAATAATCAGTATGCCTGCATGCATTTCAGAAAATTAGAGTAGCAAGATGTAACAAACAAACAAAAAACCTCAAGCACAGTAACGCATGTTTGGAGGTTAGATTTTACCCTCAGTCTGAACACATCGTCATGTAGGCGATAAAGATCAGGCTTTTGTCATCAGCATTAATGTCAGAGCAGCAATACTAAATCAGACCAAAAGGTGTCTCTATCCCAGTGACCTCTTCTCAAAAGCAACTAAAAGCCCAGGTATAATTAAAAGAAGGTGATTATATGAATCTACACCCCACACCAAATCCCTGAAGCCTCCAACTGTTTGTGGCTCTTGGGCCTCCTGAGCCAGCAGCAGTATATTGGTATACAATGGCCCCAAATTCAGTAAGATGTTAGGACAACTTTATCCCTATGTAGGCAGAAACACCGGGCCTTTAAAAAAGATTACCAAGTTGCTGTTTTGTGAAACAGTTGTATACAATATTAATCTAGATTTTATGATACGATCTACCATTATTCTAAAGAGAGATCAGTAGAGAAAAATATTTTAAAAATATATTTAATACAGTTTAACACAATTTTTGTTTAAAGCATGCTGTGCAATAAACACAGTGTATAATCACCACTGTAAAATACTCTGGGAAAATGAGGAAGAATATCCCTAGATCTGCTCATTTAAAGATATGGAATGCTTCACCTACAGACATCCCTCAAGAATGCAGACAAAATAACCCATTTCAATAAATCATTTTCCAAGTAATGCACTCTCAGGCAAGGGAACCCAACCTCTTGATGACACTGTTCACATTCTCCCCCATCCCACCCCATCACTTTCCACTGTTGCTTGCTTTGCCATGAAGTTGGCATGAATTTGGACTGAGTTCAATTTATTTCCACCTACTTAATAGCATATATTTTGTAGCTTTCTTCAAGCAGACAGAAGAGTTTTATTCTTACCTTTCTGCCTTAAAGGTGGTCAGGTAGGAAAAAAGAAGGATTTGACCTTCACCCACCTTTGTGGAGACACCTAGTGATCAGAGCTTCTTCCTTCAATTCCTTCAATTCCCCATTTCATGAAATAAAAATGATTCTTAGCTTACTACACCATTTTCAGCATAGAATCATTATTCCATGATCAAAATGGTGGCAACATATAACCAAATTAAGAAGAAATATTTAAAAAGTTATTACATAACTATGAACACCTTGCTTCTTGCCCTCCATGTGTACTTTCCCTATATTGTTTTTCTTTGAATAAATGTTAAAAGTTACTCTCATCTTTACCCAGATGACACGACAAAGATAACTGCATAATGAAAAATCTCTTCCTACTTCCTTCAATAAATTCCAGCAACATTATTAAAGCCATTAGTGCTACAAACAAAACAAAACAGAGCTCTGCAGTGGTAATATGTGTATAGAGAGATTCCATCTTTAACTTTTTTTGTTAACTTTTTTTTTCTTTCGGGGGTGGGAGGGGACACAACATGATGAATTAACTCTTAGCTGACCCTCTGTTGTAGTGCGTTTGTGTAACTCATCTGTTTATCAGAGTAAAATGAAAGCAACACATTGAAAATTAACAACCACAATGACCAAAGTGTCTGCAGGTAACAGTACCACGTCACAGAACAAAGGTAATACACTGATACTTAGATCTTTGCTTTTCTAAAGAGAAACATTCACAATCTGCATTTGCTGACAGCTTTAGAGTAATTCACAACATGTGGCTAGTAATAAAAAAAATAAAAATGAAAGTTCAACAGCAGCTTGACTGGAATGAATGAAAAGGATGCCACCTGAACAGACCCAATGAACTGGCACAGTTAGCGTGGTGTATGATGTAACACCCAGCCACACCTCACCTTGCTGCTCACTAACTTCCCTTTTTACCCAGGACTTCAAGTATTTCCTCTGTGGGGATGCTTTACAGTACAGTAGCACAAACTCAGATGGAAAAGCTCCACAGCACTTGTGCAGTTACAGATTTAGGACTAAGAATACTAGAGTAATAAACTGGACTTTAAGACTGATTAATGTTAAAATTAGTACAATTGTGCATGGAGCTATATATATTTCCCTCAACAATCTTATCTGAGATAATTATATTATTCTTACTCTCTACCCATTTTCTTTTTACTTCTTATAAACCGTGTGGAATATCTGACAATTTGTAGGACACAGCTGTTTGCTTTTAAATTCACCCTTATGAGGAGAAATAGAGACTGCTTTGAAATGGGGGAAAGAAAAATATTTTAAAATATTTAGCACCTGTAAAAAGTTTATTTGCAGTGACTGACAACTACCGAGTAAGTGCTAGAGACAACATAAAAGGTGGAATTTCATTAGCAAATGCAGACATTCTCTAGTAATGAAAGTGTTTCTTTATAGGTGATTGCTTAAATTTATAATGAAAGACAATGAATATAGATGTCTGAGCAGAGGGTTTTGTCATATGCTAAGAAGAAATAGTGCCCAGGATAGTAAAATGGGATTAAGGGATCCATTAAACAGGGAATGGTTGCAGTAATAACTTGTGACCTTCAGGCTGTAGGGCTTAAACAGTGGACACAGTTCTCCAAAGATAACAGCTCCTGAGCTTTGATAAAGAAGTGCTACTGGGAAGATGTGCTATTTTTGCAACCTTTACTGACTCTGCAGAAGATGTCTTGCAACTGATCCTCAGAAATGAGTGCTTTGAAAACCTCCCTGTAGAGAAAAGGGAGGAGATTAATGAAATCTGTTCATTTATTAATTTTAGAATCTGTTTGAGGTATAGGCTTTCTGAAGAGTAACTTTAATGAACAAATTAATTATTCTTTGCCATGAGTGACTTAAATATCTGACTGCAACTGATGCTGAGTACCATCTCTTTTTCTTAAGATAACACAGCATTCTTTCCAAGCATTCAAGTTCATGAACAAATATAGGTCTTCCATCTACAAGAATGAGGCAGAGTAAGATACATCTCAATCAGGAAACATCACACCACAAACTTGAGAGCAGGGAACTGCACAGGTTCTGTGCTCAGAAGGGGGGTATGGCGACCTGCTCTGCCTTCAGAGCACACGGGCAGGCACACCAGTTCCTGCATCACCAGTCTCAGCCTCAGTTCTCTCATCTCTGCAGGGATCCCTCTGACTTGTATATTGCTCTAATGGCCAGCTAATGGTGGATCTCAATTTCGATACCTCAAGTAGACTTGTAAATAAGATGGAGAGACAGATGTCCTCTTCGCTCAGACAGATAATGACAGGACAAGGGGGAATGGTTTTCAACTATCAAAGTGATTTAGATTAGATGTTAGGAAGAAATTCTTCACTCAGAGGGTGGTGAGGCACTAGAATAGGTTGCCCAGAGAGGTTGTGGACGCCCCATCCCTGGAGATGTTCAAGCTGGAGGCCAGGCTGGATGGGGCCCTGGACAACCTGATCTAGTGGGTGGCATCCCTGCCCACAGCAGGGGGTTGGAACCAGGTGGTCGTTAAAGTCCCTTCCAACCCAAGCCATTCTGTGATTCTATGATCTCCGTACTACCTAGGAACAAGATGGAGAAATTGAGAGTGGCAGAGGATACTCTGGGGAGTTAACAGCTACAGCTAGAGCTGCAAGTAGTTTATTGTGAGTAGGAGAACACTGACTGCCAGTGTCTTGATTTGTCAGCTGTGTCAAGCTTTGTCAGCTGTGCTTAGATTTTGTCAGCTGTTCATAGACAAACAGCTAAAAAAAGCATTGCTCAGCCCAACACAATCCAGCCCAGCATGATCCATTCCAGAGAATTCACAACCATAAAATGGACAGAATTACAAAATATCCTGCCTGATTAAATGCAAGACATTCCCTGACTTAAAACTCTTGTAAAATTCCAGAAGGGAAGACCTCACCTAAAAAGAATCTGAAAAGCACCAGTACATTTTAGATAAATATTTAAGTTAGAGTCATGCTGCTTCAGTGACAGGATATTGACAGACTTATACAAGGCTGAATGTACAACCCAAATTTTAAATATACTGCTTGCTTTTCTTATATACATATATGTATATATATATATATATGTATATATATATATAATTCTGCTACTAGAAAACACTTCATTATTTTGTTTCAGACCTGAAGCAGGGCGATTGTCTTATATTCAACAGCCCTGAGGCAGCTGTTTCCTTTGAAAGGCTTACCCAGGGTTAATCCTCAGCTTTACACACCCTGCAAAATACAAACAACTTGGAAGAGAAGTTACCCTCTCTGCCCTATAATCTCCACATATCCTCTGCAATAGTCGGGACAGCCTGAACTTGATGCACCACTGTGTGGTTGAATCTGCAGACAGATTGCAACAATGCCACCAAGAGATATGTTAACTTCTCTACATCCAGTGTATGTTAACTTCTCTATCAATTGAGTCATTGCTGGTTGTTCAGCAGGAACATCCTGTCAACAGACCCAAAAGAGTGACCAGGTTTACTTGACTTAGTCATAATATTCCTTTCATTTGATGTTGCTGAAGATACAGTGCTAAATATGTAGTACTCAAGTCATCTTTCAGTTATTAAAATAATTCAGACATCCTTGGAAATTGTGGCAAAAATATAACAGTGCTTAGAAAATCATCAGTTATAACACATTGGTTCCAAGTCCACAATTCGTGGGGCAGTTTCCCCCCCAAAAAAACAAAATTTGTGTTTCAGCATCAATAAAATAAGTGGATCTGGATCCATCAAACATCGATTTCCTAAGTTTCTAAAAGCAATAAACACTGTAGCATGTACTCTAGTAGGACTGAAAAATACACAAAGAACATAGCAGACCAGATTATCTTATTCTCATTTTTCTTCTTTAGATATTCTATGCACATTTCCAATTTTTTTGTTGCAGAAAGCCTGAACAGTTAAACAATGATATATGTATTAATCCAGTGCTTTTTTCTGTACATTCACACACATGATGACAGAGGAAGAATGACAGAAATAATCCTCAGGTCCTTGAGGAAAAAGTTACAATTATGTTACTACATGATCGTATTGTTCTACTGAGCAACTTCAAATTACAAGAATGAGTGAAAATGTATTGCAATTGTATTGGTATCTTCAGGTAGACAGCAATGAGATAACTGCAGAGATTTCACAAGCACTGCATTAGTCAGTAGAGTACAGTGGATACATAGGGTCAAAAATCTACACCACTCAACTTTTCACAGTATTATCTGTTGGATCTAGGTTACCTTGATGCATTATAGAATAATTAAATCTTAAGGCTGTATCTTTGCAAACTCAAAATATTTCAATGGAAATTTTGCAAAACAAATGTAAAAAGTAACAAAAAACAGTTTGTTTTATAAACCCCGTATCTTGAAAGTAAGCGATTCTACAAGAACAAAGCAAATTTTGCCTTTTGAATTGAAAGCATTTTAATGTTGTGGACAAAATCATAGAAATCAAAATGAGCAATAAAGATTTCAGGAACAGAAGGCAAAGAAAAATAACAAGATTTAGCTTTAAATTCCATACCCAAGACAATTGCTGATGATTCATTTATGATTTTATACCTTCCCATCTAATAATGCTGGCATACACAGACCCAATTCAGGTAATTTGTCCCAGGCAGCCTACCTGTGCACCCCTCTAGCAGGTTACTGTCACTTCCACGAGTTTTTCTTGAGCCACATTCCTCCCCCCCCACCCCCACATCTACATAATAATAAACTATTCTGAATCTACATACAGTTTCACATTTATTTGTGATGATAGTTACTGCAATGAACCATCATTCTTGAAGAGATTGAACCTATTTATCAACTTCATTAATAAATACATTTAAGATCTCCCTCAGAAAGGCTGTACTTTTCTGACTTAAATTTGATATTGTATCACACAAAGAATCACTTCTATCCATGTAAAAGTGTGTGAAGAGGACATTTGACACACATCAGATTGTTGGTTTTTAATTCACAAAACATTTCACTTACTATTTCAGATGAGTTCTTTAGAAAGGACTGCCTCAATTCTCACAGCTGTGCAAACAGTAACTGGCTTTAACCCCATAGAATTGGGCAGTGAGCCAACTATTTTCTGCACTGAATAAAACAGAACCAGCTATCATGGTAAGGGCAACTGCAGGATCTGTAGATTGTAAAATACATTATAGTTTATTTTTTCCCCAGCAAAAGAAATCTAGAAACAGGTATCATTACCTAGATATGACTTTTAGCTGTTGATCAACCTCTTGAAGCTTAGACCAGTATTCATTTGCAAGCTTACAGTACTCCTTGATAATTAAGTTCTTCAAATCTGGATAGGGGAACTCCAAAGATAGTAGTGCTGAAGGAACTTCATGGAAAAGTTTGTTTTTTTCTTCAGAAGAACGCACTAAAGCCTATGATGAAAAATGCTACTCAGAGTAGTCTGCATTATATTTTTTCTCAGAAACCATTAACAAGGAAAAGCTTACTTTTCTTTTATAGGCCTCAAGCTCTCTTTCCACAGTCAGACTTTCAAGGTTAAGAAATTCCAGAATTTCTTCCTGTTGCTTCTTCACAAATTCAATCTATTTCATGAAATACAATACTGTTACTTCATATTGCTAGAATATGAAATTTCTTATTTGGAAACAAAAAGCTTGATTTCCACTTTCACACTGCTATGCTTTTACAATTTTAGTGAAAAAAATTGCAGTACCACAAATACAAAGCCTACTGAATTCTCTGAGTTATATTCTTAAAATATTGCTTATAAATAAATAAAAATGCTAAAAAGACAATTATTAGAAACTGTAAAGTTAAAATACCAACCTGCTGTAACATGTCAACTGGATTGAACTTAATTTTCAGACAAGAGTCTTCTGAAAAGTAATGCTGCATTTCAGACATCCAGAATTTCAAATTCTCTCTTAGTTGCCAGATAGGAGCTACAGTATTTGTTTGGTGTGCATCCCATTCCTTTGATAATTTGTGCTCTATATCCAAATGAAACATAAAGCTTTCTCAAACACACAGACTATTATGTAGCACTATACTTCCTAAATCTAAAGCTGTCATGACAGGCATTTAAAAACACAAACAAGTAATCAAGATAATTTTGACTATAATAAAGAACGAAGACATGAATTGAAAAGTCTTACCCAAATCCCGTATATCCAAAAAAAAGTCATACTTATGACTTCCTTCATCAAGAACAATCTTTACTTCTGCTTCTGCTTTTTTCCTGCAAGTTATGAATGAGTTTTTTGTTTGTTTGCTTTAATACAGAAGATTTGACTTCTTATTTATTAAATTGACAAGAACTATAAGCCTCAAATACTCTGATAATTGAGTAAAAAGAGAGATTCTCTGCCTGGGAATCTATTAAGGTTAGGCGTTTTACAGAAAAGTAGTATGGAAGCCACTCTCTTTTGAGCAAAACATGCTGTTATTGATCTGCTGTACATGCAATACGTAAGCTAGTAAACCTAGGACAACAAAGCTGTCTGCGGTTTGGTCAGCAAGTTACAAGTATTTCTGGAAAAAAAAATAAAAACACCTGCAGCAGGCCACCAAAAGTATTCTTTCCCTGAAAATGGTGAGATAAGGTACACGCATACATCATTCAAAAGAAGAGAAAACAGCTTCTGCAGCATGAATACAGTAGAATAGAATAGTTCAGTCAGAAGAGACCTAGAAGGGTCAAGTCCATCTGCCTGACTACTGCAGGGCCAACCAAAAGTTAAAGTATATTATCAGTGACGTTATTCAAATGTCTCTTGAATACTCCGTTCACCTTTAGCAATGAGAAGATAATTCTGTTATCATGAGCAATATAAACATTCCCTGTTATAACTGTGAACAACTCAACATATCTAGAGACACACTGACACTTAAAAGGATTAAAAAACATCTGAAAACTTCTGATACTCCTATAAATACAGGCTCTGCAGATTCTGACAGGTCAGCTAAACAGCTGGAGATCACGGTATGTGCCACTAAGTACATGCAGAACATCCATCCTGTTCCGCCCTCCTTTCATCTGTTCTCTTTGCATCTACTGACCCCTTTCAATGCAAGCCACAAACTCTCCTGCCCTGCACAAAGATTTATCCGCGGTTAAGATATTTTAATGTTTATCCTTCTAATGTTCCTTTAATCAAGTATGCCACACCAGAATCTCTGTCTGCTGATGTATTTCTTTAATAATAACTAATTAAGATTCCTCAGGTCTTACCTGTTCTCACTCAGTCTTTTATGCTCTTGCCACCACACTTGGCGATGCTGCTTCAGCAGCATTTGCTCTTTGTTAATTTTTGAAATTTGTTCTCTTTTTTTAATCTGCAGGAAAATAAATGCTTTTAAGTATTTTCAATAGCTTTATCGAATGCCTTCATATCAAAATTTAACTACAGAATGGTAAACCTAAAGGCCCTTCACACAACTGTTTTTTCTGAAGAACAATGGATTGAAATGTAATCAATTTCCATAAAAAAAATGTTCCACTTCAAATCACAATTAAAATGAAAACTAGAAGAAAATGGAATTTATTTTTTCTTCCTTTTTCTCCTTTTCTTTTCCATCCCTGTTCCCCAGGTGATACAGGGGAGATGAGTAAGAGAAATACAAAATAAACTTTTACAGGTAGTAAGATGAAAGTGTAAAAAAGTTTCATTCAAGAAAAATAATTTCAAAAATTGATTACTGAAAACAGGGTGCTTTCCCACAATCTGTCCATTTAAAAATACTCTGAAATTGTCTGAGGGCTTCACAAAGACATTGCTTCCAACTTCAGTTAGTAATAGGAAGACAGAGATAGATGGAGTTACTTCTTAAACTAGAGGAAAAGCCATAAAGGCTGATGGAATAGCAGCCAGATGATTCTGACCAACCAATAATGAAGGAAGAAGGAAAAGAAGTCTGTGGCTGCCAGAAACCCCTGAGCTAGGTCAGTTTTATTTTATCCTCCTGCCATCATGACTGTTTCCTGCCTCACAGTGACCGATCAGGACAAAGCAGGATTTCAGCTCAGCAAACATTTGCTCCTCTCCTGCTACTTTTCTTGATGCCCAGCCACAGCCTACCTCTTTACCACCTGACCCCATCCCTCCCCAGTCAACTACTTCTAGTTGCAAAACCCCCCTCCATATGCAGAGGTCCCCATAATTCACCCCCTATTTTTATTTTACTTAATTTTTAATTCCTCCTCCCCAGGCCTTCCTTTATGCTACATCTTTCTACTGCAGAACAGTAGTGAGCAAGGAAAAAAATTGGCAACTCTTGTCCCAGTTCATAACAAGGAGTAAGGAATAAAGATCTCACTCCACATCTAGCCCAGGAAAGAAACATCATTATGAGACATAACTGCTAATTTTTCATTTGTCTCAGGTAGAATCTTAAAAATGCTCAGTCAATGTTCCTGCATATTGAAAGCTGGACAAAGCCACACACTGCCCCCTCTGCCTTCACACGCACAAGAAGGACTGCAAAAGCCCTGAAAGGCCACATCTCCACTCCCTCTGCCTGCTGGCTAGGTGACACCAGCAGGCTTCTCAAAGAAGGAAGCTGTGGAGCATTCCCATACAGCTCTCATCCGCAAGTACTTTTCTTTCTTAAGTGACCAACAATTGATTTGCAATTTGCTTATGTGGTTCCACATCCATGGAGAAGTGACCCAGCACTTCAAAAGGTGGATTACCTGAATCAGCAGCAACAACAAAAATAAATAGGTGGGAACACATTTTATTCTCTGTGGAGCTTTCGGCACACATATTTTATTACCTACTTAGTTGGAAAACACTTGAAAAAAGGTGAAATGCCAAAAGACAAATGATGAAAAATTAGTTTCAAAGGAACAAACCGTTTAGAGAACGGCAGGAAGAGCGCTTAGATGAGCTACAGTCTTCCCACACCTTTGGGTTTGCTATTCAATGAGCTTGTTCACAAAAATATCCCATGTTTCCCCTGTTGAATTGTAGGTAATAGAAGCAATCAGAAGCCCTCCCTCAGAATGGCACAAAATTAAAAAAACAAAAATAAAAAAAAGAATCCATCAACTCTCCAATCTTTTACCTAAGTGACACTGACAAGCCAGGTAATACATATTCATAGGGGATACACTGGGAAGCAAGACAGAAAGACGCTCAAGCACAAATCTCTAAACAGTTCCCTCAAGTTAACAGGACTTTCTGGCTTCTGCTTAGGACCGGTTCTATGCATGGAGGTCTGACATTTGTCAAAGACGCTGTACGACGTCCCCACAGCCACGAGATCTCAGAGCTCACCACACCCAGCCTGACTGCCGGTCGCGTGCTGGCATGCAGCAGCTGGGCAAGCGGACTGGAGGCGCAGCGCAGCCACGCAGCAGGGGCCAGGCGCAGCCCACAGCTGCCGAGCTCAGCTCAGCTCCAGACATGAACCACAAAGACATCAGAATGCCTCCATGCCACACCGAGGCCCATCAAGACCCAACAGTTTTGTTGTCATGGCACATGAAAGCAAAACTGTTTGTCAAACACACACTTCTGAGACAAATGAGCTGTGTTTGTATGCTGAACCTAAGCTAATAAACCAGCCCCAAACCAACCTCGCTGGCTGCATCAACGGCCCAGCTAAACTACCATCCCGACAAAAGCATTCCCAGGCAACTGGGAGCCGACGTGACAGAGTGAGCGGGTCTCATACAATAATTCTGCTTTGAAACGTGACCCAAAGAAGTGACACCTTGATCGGCAGACTAACATCCTATCTGATTAATGTAAAAATCTTGCTTGAAAACGTACTTTGTCACAATATCATTGTGTCAGTATAAAATCTATAAAGCTTTGGAAGAATAGAATGTCACTTCTATAAAGTCTCTTTTCAAAGCTGTGGCGTAAATTACTGATTTTAGTATGATTTTAAAATAAGAATGGGGAAAATTTTGAAGAAAAAGGAGTAAGAATATATGAATATATTCTCCCTATACAAATATACTCGGTATAATTTTTTTTTTTTTTTAGCAGGGAATACAACGAACAAGAAACACACACAAAACAGCAGTCTGCATTCTTGCATTCACTTTCCCAAAGGTAGTTTAAAGCTCAAGAAATTCATGAGTGAATGAACTGATTTATGCGTGAGTGGTTTATCTGCTGACAGTTCTGGTATCAAGTTGTCACATTTCATCTACCTGTTACATGGTAGACGTATATTAATGCAAGCAAGTTTGATCAATGCTTTCACTCAAAATACTTGAAGATATACTAACTCCTTTAGGTGTCCTTATGAGGGTATTATTTCCTGTAATATTCAAGTGTTTTTGTTTGTTTTTGTTTTGGTTTGTTTTTTTTTAGATACTATAATGAAGGTCATATGCAGTATTCAAGAGTTAGCTATATCTTAAACTTTTTAATTTAGTCTTCACATTTTCTCTAATATTTGGTCCTTCTCCTACAAAGGCAGAACTCCATCATAACCTGTTTGGTATGTGCCTAATGTAAAGATTGTAACGAGGCTGTCTGCAGAACTACCAGTGTTCATCCTCTCCTCCCTCATATTTAAAGGCTGGCCGCATTTTTAATTTACTTACTCAGTTTTACAAATTATGTTCTTCACATTTTATTCTAATCAACTTGTACATAACTGAAGACTTCAGGTCTATCATTGTCAAAAATGTTTTCTTCCCTGTATCCCCACTCTTAATATACTAAACCACCTTGCTATTTTCAACTTGTATGGTATCACCCACTGTTACATGGATTAATTAAATGTCTGTGAGATCAGACAAAAAAAATAGCATGTGAAATTACATCACCGGATGAGTGCTAGTCTTTAGTGCTTAGTCTGGATACTGGATTTGGTACTCAGTCTTCTCTCCAGTTTGACAGCACAGAATTTTGTCTTCAGTTCTGCTTGTCACCCTGCTTTGTCAACACATTATAAAACATAATTCCTAACAAAAGCAGAGGTAAAGCTTTCATTGAACTTTATTAGTATTAAATAGACTCCCTCTTATTTACTATTTGGGACATACTGCAGCTATTTACAACTTTCTGTCCAGCTCTAAATATACATTATGTGGCTATAAAACTCTTTATTTTCTTCTCAAGCTCTGCCTCAGCTTGACTTTTGGAAATCTTCACTTCACGTCTATATTTTTGATTTACTTTCTTTCCAGAGCAATCCCCTTTAATTCCCATAAGTTCTTCATTATCCCCACTATTTTGAGTTGGTTATCTAATGAGTCTGGATGAATTTCCTCTAAGCACTCAAATATGTCTCCTGTCTTTTTGGGAAGCAGATTCCATGTATTTTGCATCCCTGATTCCAAGAAATTCTGTAATTCAACATTGAAGTTTCCAAGTCATAGTAACAGTGCATCTTTTTTGCCCATCGTGAACACTGTTAAAACAATTTCTTATTCCTATTCATTGTCAGATTCTTTGAGGGCAGTGAAAAAATGCGATCGTTGTACTTAAAAAAAGTGATATTAGAAATAAATCACACGTACCTTTAATTCATTTTTTGCTGATGCTATTTTTTCTATCGCAGCAAGTTCATATAGATGTTTGTAGTCAATGGGTTTATACTTCTGGATGCATAGACCATTTTTCATAGAAGTCACCAGATTTTCTAGTTATCACAAACATTTACAGTCATGTCAAATTTGAGAAATACTTTAAGTATGAGACATAAAATGAAAGCATTGTGCATAGAATTTAGAAACAGTATAATAAAAACGTTAACTGTTTCCATAACAAAGATTTCAGTTCCTGAATAAGAATTTGAAACAAACATAAGGTGGTAGAAGTCATCAAGGTCTCTTCATGCGAGATTAATTCAATGCAAACTTTACATTTATATTACAGGTAATGTGTTTGATGTGTCCTTTATTTTAAGGACATAAATAAATGCTATATATCTTGTATATATTTTGGGGTGTATACATATACATAAATCCATATTAATAAAAAATAAGCTTAGGTAGATATGATTTCAAAATATCTTTTCACAATATTCTGTAACAAAAATTGGCTAAAGGCTAAGATACAATTATATTGGTCAACAAAAATACTTGAACATTTGCCCAAGTACGGTAAGCATACAGATTCCCAATAATTTCTCATGTAAGCTAGGATGCTTATGGGGATAAAGAATGAGACTTTTCTTTCCATCTCTTTTTAGGTTCCTTTAATGGTTAAACTTGCTATTAGATATTAGTTTTTTTGTTTGTTTGTGTTTCTCCATTCACTAGTAAGCATGTAGTGGCTGGAAGCAATATATCTAATAAATGGTTTTGCAGAAGGATCCCATATAAAATGCTAAGGTGAGTCCTGCAAAGCTATCTCAAGATCCTCCAAGTCTCTCCTAAGGATTCTCATTTGCCATATACCTGCATAAAGCTTGACAAAATGATCCTACAGCTGATGTCTCATTATGGAAAGATTTTTCGTGTTAAACATCAAAATACTACTGCAGCTTCCATATGCAACAATTAATTGCACAAAACATTTCAGAAATAGTTTTATTCTAGCAATCCAAAATAATTACATTTGAACATGATAGCATACATACCTACATCACTAATCCTTTGAGGTGTAAACAATGTTCCATGGTCCGATTCACACATTTTATTTTTTAGTTTTTTGATATCTGTTGAGAAGCAAACAGGCATTTTGAGAATAATGTTGAGAATACCGACAGTGTGAATGCAATCTAAACATACATACACAATGAATATGCATAGTTTTGCTGAGGAGAGAAGATATCTTGCTGAAAATGTGATTAGATGGAAATTCTTAGACGTTAAACGGGAAAGTTCATCTTTCATTTTAAGGAAGATTTCATTTCTTTGTACTAAAAAAAAATCTCTTACATTGTTTAGCAGCTGATAAAATGAAAACAAAATATTATTTCTTTGATGAATTTGCAATGCTGTCACATAGGAGGTCAATTTCCCTTGTGCTATTCAAAACGTAACTCAGATTCATCCAAATGTAAGGTAAGGTTTTTTTTTTTTTTTAGCTGTTCTTTGATTTTTAGAAGTTAAGCCTGAAGAGATCTCTCTTGTTATAGTTAGATACTTTGGTTTATATGTGGATCCCTGTATACTCCCTTTAAAAGTCTCTCCACTAGCACTTGGCAACCCAAGTCAGCTGCTTCTTCTACAGGGTTTTAATTCCTCATGTGCAGCCATGACAGGCAGTGTATCATGTATTCACAGCATCTTGGGATAAACCTGTCATTTAAGATGTAATAAGATCTACAACGAAGTTAAAAAACAAAACAACATTAATGTCTGAAAAATATACTTTCACTTAGACACACATGGGCAACATCACAGGTCTCGCATACAAAAAATACATGCATACAATAGGTGACCACAAGGTATTTCCAAAGAACTGTACCAACAGCTGAGGAACACCAGAAGTGGAGAGTCGTGTTTGAACGGTCCCCCGCAGACCCTCTCTCGTTCCCAGCCTGACCTTACCCATGTTTCCCAGACGCAGAACTCCATCCACTTAGGCACAGCTTTGGCCGTTTGTCTAGTCCCACAGCAAGTAGCAACATGGTAAATAGCTGACCTGCAAACTCCGTTCATTTGTGTTTTGTGGAGTTATTTTTCTGCTGTTCTAATAAGTTGAACCTGCTTATCCATACAAATCCCAAGGATGGCCCAGTGCATCAAGAAAAAGAAGAGCAGCAGAAGTCACTGAAAGAGAACGACTGACAAAAAGCAATTGGTTTCAGTCAAGCCAAACTGCAAGACTGCAACCAAAGATAGTTAGTATCATATGTTCCTGTGAGCTGTATTTCCTCCTGACAGCATTCTGCATTGCAGGATCATCAAAAACAGCCAAAGTGTCAAAATCTGATCTAGATGCACAAGTTTAATTGAAGAAAGTTCTATTATTACTGCAAGCAAATGGTAAAGAGTAGCTGAAACAGTCTGTCATTCCAGTGGCTCAAAGCCAGCGTTTGATATTTGATCTGTACATGTTTAGTTAACAATGCAAGTTAAAAAGCAAAGAGAAATCATGACCACCAGGTTCTGTATATTGAATATTCACTGACCACACCAAGTAGAAAATAATGAACTCACTGATGAAGTGTGGCATTTCTCAACGCTTCTTGATTCAAATTCTTCGATGTTATTGAACACTACCCCTTGCACTAAGCCAAAATCATCAGTCAAAATGCCATCTGTCTTCACTCAAGTGTGACCATTCATCAACAACAATGGAACCTTTTTAAATTTGTTCTGAAAGAAAGTGATGGTATCAGCTGGTCAGAAGCTACACTGAGAGACATCTGATCACAGAGGATGGAATTAAAGACAGTTAAAAGTAAGCAAATATGAAAACACATTTGGGAGTTTGCTTCCCTTTTGAAAGATTAATGTGTCCTTTACAAGCCAGTAGTCAACTGCAAATAAATTTACAGTCCTGCCCTAAAGTCTACACGCTCCTCGAAAAAAGAAAGCAAATAAAATGAGTTGGCACATGTGTTGTGTTGATCTGATTTTCCCTCCTTAAAGCAATTATTTGGTTTTAACTTGTAACAAT
This sequence comes from Heteronetta atricapilla, assembly GCA_011075105.1. NCBI lineage: Eukaryota > Metazoa > Chordata > Aves > Anseriformes > Anatidae > Heteronetta > Heteronetta atricapilla. Next base: position 38,842,544 of record CM021737.1, read on the forward strand.
ATAACATTGCCAAATTCATCCAGAAAAGCGAGGTGATTCTCCATAGGAGAAGCAACTTCGTTGGCCTTTTTGTCATGATTATATTTTATCTCTACACCAACTTACCTACATAGAATTCTATCTGCATATATACTTCTGCATATGTACATATGTTGGAGTTGATTTTTTAAAATTCACATTTGTGCTATCTGTAAATCCTCCAGGTAAAGATATAAAGAACACAGTAACATATGGGAGTTGCACCTTATGGTTTCAAGACGCACAAAGACATTTTAAATGGTGCTTCCTTACCCTCCAAACAGATATAATATTCTGCTGCTCCTCCGAAAGGAGCAGCAGAACAATATGCACAGGCTCATCTTTATTTCTTGGAAGAAATATAACTGGAACAAGAAATGCTCAACCACTAACACACAAATCTTTAAGCTATAGGCAGATCAATTCAAAAAGGCGTTTCACTGAGGTTGTTTACAAATCTGTATATTATTACTCTGGAAGTACAACATTAAACATAATTCCTTAGATTTCCAGCCTCCAATATTTTTTTTCCTGGGAGCAGGAGCAAGTAGACATCATTATCATCATGAAGTTTTGTAATTTTTAAGAGGGAACAGGGGGACCTAATTAAAAAAAAAAAAAAAAAAAAAAAAACTGAAACCCTGGCATAATTTATTGTGAAATTCTGTAATGTTCAGCATTTTCTGTAAACTCCAGCAGTTATGTGACACACCATCTTCCACTGAATTTATGGCTGCTAAAGTTGAACAGGAAAACTTAAAACAATAATAAGAACTCAATAGTTACAAGATGCATAAGAAAACTTGAAATTTTTTTACTCATCTTTTTAAGGCTTTCAGTGTCAATCACAATACAAAAACATTTTTTCTTTGCTTAATTTTAGTGTTCCTTTGAAGAAGAAATTAACCACATACCTGACTTTAGAAAAATAGGAAAAGCATCAAGATATACTGAAATTCTTTATTTTAAACCTGGTACTCCTGCTTTGATTGATCAGTCTAAAACAGACTTTCATACACTTCTCTCTCTCAGCAAGATCATAAGACATCATAATTCCTAGCCTCACTCATGAAGATACTAATACTCAACAGTGCCTTGATATTACTATAACCCTACATATATTGATACTGGCGTACCAGCGAGGAATAACTGTCCCATGTCTCTTCTAATGCCACCAGATAGACACTATATTTGCATAAAACCAAGAAAACAAGGGTGAATACCAACGCAAGGATTCTGTAGGAGTATGACCATTGTCGGGCAGAGCCACTTGACCTCCACAGATCAGCAGCATGATTTTAAAACTATGGCAAGCTGTTTAAAACAACAGCAACGTTTAAAAGAACAGCAAGTTCTCCAGAGATTTGGCATGCTGTGGCTAATATTTACACAGCAGTGTCTATTTCCTTAAGCAGAGGTATCAGCAAGGATACCATATTCAGAGATTCTGCAAACAGAAATAAATCTGCATTAGACCTGAAACAGACTGTCTGCACGTGTTTTTGGAACCATTCTGAATTTTTAGATTTGTAATAGCCCAGTCACAGCAGCAGCTTTGACCAAGTTGCCAGAATCCCTCAAATTAAAAGCAGCAAATTGTATCTGCAAAGGGGAACACAGCATGGGATAGTTTTAACTACAGACTGAGACATCAAAGCTCCTTACAACGTCAAAATGAAAGATTTGTAACAAAGCAAGACAGCTTTTCTTTGCCTGCTAGCTCTTGCAGTCCTTGGCACCCAATTTCTCAATGCTGAAGTTAGAGAGGGAACTCAATGCTACATACAAGTACAGCAGCACCAAATAAACAACCGACCCTAAGGGATTCCCTGACTCGGCTCTTTTCACAGGGTTAGTCCTTATAAAGAGCATTTAAGCCTCTGTCAGCAGTTTTACTGTCTGCAATCATCAATATTACAGGGGAGCTACTTCCTATTGATATGGGCAAGCTGCTATCAGGCAGCATTCTTACAGCATGCAGTGTCATGTCCTGTCGCATCAGTAGTCGGAGGAAATCCCTGCTGATCTCTATTGCCACAGCCGGGTGAAAAGAACTGTGATTCAGCAATTTCAGAGAACAAAATCTACTTCCATTTTTCATTCTTACAAGCATAAGCCACGCACAATCATACATAGCAGAAACGTTTTCTACTTCCCCTGCATTTCCACTCCAGTTCACAAAAGCAATGCAAGTATTCGAGGGGACATTTTGCTTTTTAACAAGTGCTACTGGATTTTGTGTGTCAGTACATCTGACAGTGCTGTTAAGCATGCTTCTTCCTTTGCTCTTGAGTGACAATCAGATTTTTTTTTTTTTTTAAATTAACCTTAAAAGAGTAGCTGTCTCTATGATAACGTCTTCATGAAATTCTGAGATCTGTTACTATTTTGTCTAGTTGGAGTCTGTTTAAAAGGGAACGGAAATCAATTCAGAGTAAGGCTTGGTATATTTTCATCATAATAACAGCTTTACCAACACTGAATTATTTGCAGTTTTAAAGATAACAAATGTATTTCCTATCTGTGGGTTAATTCTCAGGGTGCTTGCTCCACCTCTGCCCTGCAAGCCTCCTGTAAGTTTCAGTTCAACTTTTGCGCCGAATAAACATTACAGATTACCCATACTTCACATTTCATGGCGGAAGTGATTAATTCTAGCGATTTGGGGCTGCTTGAACAGAGATAAAGAGTTAGAGCTAATGAGTAAAGTATTCCTTATGTTTTGTCTGAAAAACAGGTATATGAAAAAAGAGGCAATCTAAAGAATTTAAAGAGTAAGTCTCAATTTCAGTAAGAGTTCAGGGCCTTAAAAATCTTCACAGATTACGACAGAAGAACTAATTCACATGCTTTTTTTCTGAAGCAGAGTTATTCAATAATTAGTACTCCTTGAAACAAGAGTAACTTCACTTTGCTGCAAGCTTTCTTGCTTTAATACTCAGAGTGCATTTTCATTTTGGGAATACGTTTGTTTCTGTGGGCTTTTTCATCAACCGGATTATTAACATCCATAAAACGCAGCTTGGATCAAGCACAGTATCCAGGAACCTGGTTAATCTATTTGCTATCTGTGACCAGAAAAAATAAGAACAGATTCAATAAGGTTGACACCTTACCATTTAAAATTCGCTGCTGTTCAGAACAGAGCTACAAGGAAATTCAGGTACCATTCACAAACGAGGAAGGAAGCTTCCCTTCCTTTAAACATTGCATCCCAATGGTGAGGGATAAAAATGAAACCTAAGTTTCCTTCCTCCTTTCTGCAAAGGCCTTTTCTGAAGAGTCTCCTAAACGCCAAGACACAAGGATTCCCAAATATCCATACACATTAAGGAATAATGTTTTCTCTGAATGTTTTGGAGTACTGCCTACTGCTCACACCAAACACCCTAAACTAAAATGAGATATATTGTGAGTATTTAATGCAAAACACTTCATCCAGTAACTTCAACTTCAAAAAATAAAAAGAAATTAAAAAAAAAAAAACAGTCCATCTGGGTTGCCTTTCTCAGCTCCGCCCTGGGTCAGTGATGAAACAAAACAAGAAGACCTCCAGAAGTCCCCCGGGGCAGCAGCACTAGGAGGCACCGACAGGTAGGGCACGCTGTGCTAGCAAACCGATCCTGAGCGGTACCTACAAAATGGTGAATGCTTTCACAGAAAGCACCTGTCACGTAACGATGTCTTTGCGGGAACACGCGCGGGTGCCTGTGCGGCACTGTCTGGTGACCACATCACTGGATCCCACGGAGCTGGCCAGCCCAGGGTGCCATGCTCCCACACCACAGAGGGGTGCAAGCTCGACCCCAAGCTAGCAGTCAGCACAAGCCAAGGCCTTCCTCTGCTCGGCCCGTAATCCGCAACGTGTTCTGAAGCCTACAGTCACGGGCAAGCTTGTCTCCAAATACCTTCGATGCAATGAAGTGCAGATTTGTTTTCAAGATCACGCAAGGATGGGCTGAAAGCAGAGGTGCCCGAGCACTGCCTGGATCACAGACGGCTGAGGTCGGCAGGGACCCCTGGGCCCACCTGGCCCAGCCAGGCACAAGCAGAGACACCCAGAGCAGGGTGCTCGGGAGCACACCCAGGCGGCTTTTGGAGATCTCCAAGAAGGGAGGTTACACGTCCCCCCCGGCAGCTGTGCCAGTGCTCTGCCACCTGCACAGCAAAGAGGTGCCCTAAGCGGACGTGGAGCTGCGCCCCGTCGAGGTGCAAGCGAAAGGACCGGTCAGGAGTCACGAGCATCGGCCGAGTCAGGTTAAGTTCTCAAAGTGTCTCATGGGTGATAAGCTTCTCCTAACAAAAGGAACGATGTCCTTTTTGAAAACTAACAACGGACAGTAGTAACACTAGCAGCAGCATAGCTACCCCTCCGGTTTTATTTATCCCTTAGAGCAATTGCCAATATCTCTTCTCTCGACTGAGATGTTTCTGTTGAACAAAACTTCACATACTTGCCTTGGCTTCCGTTCCTTTGGGAAGAAACAAGGATAGCATGTCTGATGGAACAGAATTTATGCAAAAAAACCAACCAACCAACAAAAAGCAACCTATCAAAAAAAATCATAATGCTGGTGATTTTTCTGTAATTTTACTGTGTTTGATTACATAAGAGCTTATTCTCTTGCAACCTATCCATTCCTCTCTTCCGTAATGATGTCATACAGTTGTATTTGATATTGGACTTTCAACAGAAATTATTTTCTGATATCACAAATTCAATGTTATGACCACTAAAACTGCAAATGAATATATTAAAATTATTTCAGAAGAGGCAGGCTCTGTTTAAACCTGTATTTAATCTTCAGTAACTAGAAAATATACCAAGGAAAATGATAAAAGCAGTGCAAGTTACATTTATTTCTGATTTAATGCAGATACATCTAAAAACCTCTTCAATGTTATAAAAGTTCATCTAAGCTTGCATTCAGATGCCCTGCTTCCAGGCTTTGTTCTAACTTCAATACAGCCTCTAGGCTGGAAGCCTTGATGCATCTTAGAAACAAAAAGTACAAAAGATGAAAGAGACATTGAAAAGAAGCCATCAGTACACAGAAAACTGTTCCCCAAGCCTGCTAAATCAGCCATGTCTACAACCAGCCATGACTAAACCTTTTAGTAACAGTATAAAGCACAGGGTTTACCAATGCTCTGTTTCTGTTCTGGTTGATAATTTAGTATTTCACTACAATTCAGAACTCTCTAAGAGAATATGAACATGTCCTCTAAGAGAGGGATTATGTCTCTAATTCAACTGAACACTTAAGCACATTCTTATCGTAATGCAAATACTTGCTTGTACCTAAAGTACATGACTTAAGCATATTTTTAAATATGGGAATAGCAAGCATTAAGAAAGATCCTGCTCTCTTTCATTTAAATAGAAATTAAACTCCACAAATGTTAGTCAGCACTTCTGGAGCAAGCAAAGCCTGCACATGCTGCTATTCGTGATGATTCATACTCAGCTAAGGTCCCAATTCCACAAGCATGAATACTCCCAGAGAATTTAACCATTAACTTTAAAGAAGCCGAGATTTCAGCACCTCGATTCAACGTGCCATTTACACACAGAATTCTTTGCAGATTCAGACCATAAATGTTGATTTTTCTTACCAGCTAAAGTGCTGCTAATCAACAGAAAAGCAAAATTATTGCGGGGCTGGTATTTCCTGATCTGCACATGCTACTTAAAACAAAACATTTTAAGCAGGTTTTAAATCAGTCATGTTATTAAATTTAACAGTCAGTAATAAGAAGCCGTATCAACTTGACTCAAAACACAATTTAACAGCATGATCAATAACATTTTAATTGGTACACTTTTTGTGTGAATGAAGGCTGCTTCACTTTGCAACAACGGGTGTTAGCCAATTACCGGTTAGCATACACAGTTAAAAATAAGGCCCAGAAACGAACCGCTGACTTCATTTCAAACTTCGGGAGCTGATGGGAACTGTGACTATGGGCTAGCACAGATGTTTCCTTACAAATTCAGAAAGAAAAAAAAAAAAAAAACCAACAAAACAAAACAAAAAACAGTGCTCTCTCTTTCAAATGTCTGATGATCTCTTAAAATCTGGAAAAACACCTCCACATTGCTTGGCTTCTGCATGTTTCCCTTCAAAGGTGAGGAATAGTAACATGCAGGTATTTGAACTCTCTGATCCCAGTTATTGTAAGGGAAAAAAGGCAGAGAATCACTCTTATTGTACAGAATGGAGTAAAAAACAAAAAATAACCAGCTTTATCCTTAAATTAGACCCATTCTCTTCTGCTAGTTGAACTAACTACCTGAAAACAGCACCCATTCACAACGTTTCAACCTTAAAGGTCTTGCAGTAGTCCATCCCTTCCCAGGAAAAACAAACAAACAAACAAAAAAAAAGCCACAGGATAATGCTTTTATCATTCAGTGTCAAACCAGTCGCTAGAGAAGTCCTGGAGCTTGACTGTCATTCAAATCATCATTCCCTAAGGAAAGAATTATGGATCTGTATGAAACTGACAAAGAGGACCGTGTCTCTTCTGGGAATGTACAGTTCTAATACTTGCCTATGATACAATCTCATTGCTTCCTCATTAAGTAAAACAGTGCAGAGCAGAATGATCAATTTGACCAACATTTCAAGCAAGCAGCCTGTTGGAATGCTCTGTGACATTGTAAGACAAAAACAAACAAACAAACAAAAAAAACCTTAGTTTGTCAGCTTTTTGAATATCCACACTACTATTTCCCTGTTATTTATTGGACTATTTTAAATAATAAATCCAAGATAAAATAAACTTAAAGAACACTTAATGGGATCGGGGGGCAGGAGACAACAACAGTCATGTAAGAGGAAGTCAAATTTGTAAAAGTTGACAAGGGACTTAGGAAGGGTAGGAAATGAAGTCATGTGTGCCTGCCAGGCAGCTCGCAACTAAGCACGCCAGGTGGCATTTTGCAATGTTGTTGTGTTGTTTAACACATACAGTCCACCCGCGCTGACCAAGCGCACCAAGCCAGCCAGCTGCAGACAGCACGCCTGTCCATTTCAAAGCTTCATTGGAAGTGGATTGCCTCCACGCATAATGTTAAAAGTGTTAAAAATTAAACCATGTGCTTTGACATATTTAAAGATTTATTGGAAGATGAGAGTTTATCCATTCTAGTAGCCTACACGGTTGCCCATTATTCAAGGAACAACAGTACAGTAAAGGTACAGTAGAAGTGACCTGGCTCACAAGGCATGTCTGCTTATTCACTACCTGTGTTGGAAAGCAGGGTATTTGCAATGGCGCAGCCAACAGCTCACCACTCTACAGCTCTGGCATTCTTCACATGAAACATGCAAATCTGCATTACTCATTTAGCACAACAGAAGCAGAGACACTGTAATAGAAAACTGTCATCATCGTTCCCAGCACTACAACACAGTGTCTTGGCACTGCCTGACACCTTTTTTCTATTAATGAAAAATAAAGTCAAAGCAGCATTTGAGGCACTATAAAGAGACAGAAATTAGAGAAACAAAATACTGCAATTTCATTATCTCTTAAGACCCATCAGTTTTGGAAACAAGCATTTCAGCCGCCCACACGAAACTGATATAGTCTTATTTTTGTCTTAAGCCAGAAAACATTTGAGTCATATGAACAAAGATGTGAAATAGTACAGAGAACTTCAAAGAAAAAGTAACCTTCCTGCTTTGGATTTCTTTGCTTAAGAGCACTGACAAAATGATGCTCCTTGTCCAAAGTTTAATCTGCCTTCTAAGTGCTAAAATTAAGAAAATAAACCCTTTGTGCTTTTACACAACTAGAACACTTAACTTTGTGATTTAAAAAAATATAAGAAATAATCACCTTGGTAACTTAGTAAAACGCACTCCAACAGTTGGCTCCCAGAGCTGGGCAAGGCACAGCACTTCAAATTGAACCCGTATGAAAACATTGAAGTTTTCAATTTCCACCATTTGAAAGACATTTCAAAACACAGTCATATTATCCATACAGGTAATTCCAAATTATGCAAGAAAAAAAAAAAAAATCTGTTTATTTGCACATAAAAATCTTGGTGCCATTCTTCTTCCCATGCACTTAGATTTTCTCTTAGACCGCTCTGCAAGATAACAATCATTCTAGTTTGGATCCAGAAGAGCACATAGCTGCATGTGTAACTTAAACACACCAAAATCAGTGTTTTGTAAAATGTGGATCAGTATTACATGCTCTTGATACTACACAATTACACGAGAAGCAGTAAGTCATATTTCTAAGAGAGCTAGCATACACCAAATGTAGCAGAACAGCGTGTCCGGTAAGTACCATCACATTCACTAAGACATCAGATATTAAAATGCATCAATACCAACTAATAGCAGAAGTTCAGCAGAAGACAGCTGAAGTAGCACCAAGTATTCAGAAATCATCAATTCACTCAGGAAAAAAAATACTGGATTTAAAAATTCTGTGCAAAGTATCTGGAGTACTGTGATTAATTCACTGCCCCATTGATCATAAGGTAACCAACCGATGTGATTTTGTCTCCAGTGCTGCAACACGAACAGTTAGAAAGACACCATATTCAGAGTCATGACAGTTTTATTTTCATTAACGACCTAAAGCCCAAATTGTCACGAAGGAAACAGGAGTCCAATTCTTTGTTTTACGGTGACTTTTTTTACAGGTGATTTTAAGTTGTCCTCACCTTTTGCCACATGCTCCTGTCTTTGCTCGTACCATCTGTGGAGTATTTAAGTTTAAGAATTTCCACCTACTCCATTTTCATGCTAGCTTTGTTACTGCTATTTTTAATTAAAAAAAAAAAAAAAAGAAATACGAAAAGTTCACTGACCCGCTGCTGGAGTCTTCCTCCCCACAGCTCTGCTGACAATCTGTGTAAACATTTCTTATCTGACTTCAGGTAGAAGCCAACTGGCTTAGTTCAAACAGCGAGTATAAGGGTACAGCAAGAACATAAGGTGTTTGATTAAGTCCCACTCCTCCTTAGGCAGAGATAGTTTTTCTTGTTGTACACTAACAGAAACCACAGCTCTCTCAGCTGTGATGATTCACACGTTTATGGTCACACTCACAAGCAGTTCAGCAGCAGCCCTCTCTATGTTTAACAGTCTGCTTCACAAGCCAAGCTGAAGGTGAAGACACAAACAGGGCTAAGAGCCAGTGGGGCGAGGAGGGCGAGGAAGCAAGACCTTGCAAATGAGCGCTGGCACCACAGACGGCATCACCTTACCTTTACCTAGCCTAGCAGATTCTTGCCTGACACTAGGATAAAGTAGATTACAGTTTGGTAAATTTCTCAGTATTTTTTCCAGGCCACAAATACAGCCTAGTTCTATCTTGACCAGCTTGAGAATCCTTGCAGTCAGCAGAAACTGCAAACTATCTTTGCAGGCCTTCACCTGTCCTTGGGCAGACACTGGTAACTCAGCTCTCCAGAGTTGTTGTTTTTTTTTTTAAAAAAAAAAAAATAGGTTGCTAGTTTCCACAGAAATTGCTTACAAGCTCAGGACATGAAAACGCAGAGAGCAGAGTGGCTGCTAATCATTTCCTTTACAAGACACCTCCCCAGCTTCTCCTAGCCCCCCGGCCACATCTCCCGTGGGCTAGGGCTGAGCTGCTGCTCCGTCATGAGCTGCCCCGACTTCCAGGTGTGCGTGCGATGAAGCCTGGTCCCCCAGCTCCAGCAGCAAAACTTAAAGGAGGACTTCCCTTCACCAGGCACTTCTTCCTGCTGCCCACTGCTCCCCTGCAGCGCCATCAGAACCACCCACGGAGCTGGGTCAGTATGTTCACACAGGAGCCTTTCGTCTTGCCGAGGAAAGGTTACTTCTCCTAAATTTGAATCAACTCGGCAACTGTGTTTATACTGCGGTGCAGCCCGCTGGTGTTCCTCACACCTCACTTTTGCTGAAAGAGGTGCCCAGGGCAGAACATCCTGCATCCCTGCCAAAGGGCAGGTCCCCGTTCCCTCTGCATATGGCTGCGTGCAGATATCGCAGTGTGGGCATTAAAGGCAAGAACAGCGAGCTGGATCAGGAAATTGAAACAAAAAATCTGTGTTGTGGGGACGTTTCTGGGAAAACTGGATCAATTTTGTATGCTAGCACACTGCATAGTTGCAGTCTTGTCTGCTGGCACGAGGAAAGCTGGAGCGGTATCGTGACAGAGTCGCATTGTCCCTTTCCCCTGCAGCCAGATGGATGGGGCTGTGCACTGAGCAGCCTGGTGATCGTGCCGAGCACTTTGAAGCACCAGGTATGAACATTTGATTCTAGATTCTGCAAAGCCATGAAAGAGGAAAAAAAAAAGGTAGAAATGCAAATAAACCAGTAGCATCCAGTTTTCCCCATTTTTAAAAATTTATTTTTAAACACGAAGGGTGAAATCTTTACTGATGATAGAGCAATACTTTTATATGCCACCATCTGAAACAGTATTTTTGTAAAAACTCTCACTGAAACAGCAAAATGCCACTCCACTACTTCAGGAATACATCTTCTATTAGCTGCCACACTTCAATAACAAAAAAGCATGGGAACATTTACTGCTTTTTAAACCAAATGAAATTACAGTTTACAAATTACCCAAAGTCAATTGTATCATGATTGACTAAGTTGCTGTGACATCAGCACAATGGCTTGCAGTAACTTTTGAAATCAAATTGTAGGTTTTAATGATGGGGGGGAAAACCCACACATCTAAATGATTTCCCTTGTGAATGCTAAACAGCTGCTCATTTGTTCAGTTAGCCTGCCGTGAGCATTACTCTCTCCTCCAGTTATTTTCTTCCAAACCTTTGTAACTTCAGCATCTGTAAGAGATTACAGATAAACAGGTTCCAGAAAAAAAAAAAAAGGACAAAGACAACACTGTTTTTGTGAGCGATATTATGTTTATAATCCCACATTTCTAAGGAGCAAGCCCTCTGTGTCAACAATTCCCACTTTTTAACCACAGACACAGTTCCTGAGTGGTTACATCAAATGAGAAAACCTAGGCAATCTTGCAAACAGTGAAACAATCACTAGAATTAAAGATTGCCACAACAGTGCTTCTGCAAGGACTGAACATCTGCAGAATAAAAAAACCCTCCAAGTTGGATTAAGCTCGGGATAGATTAAATGAAGCAGAAAAACATATTGACGACTTGGAAGACCGAAGGAGCACATAAGCAGCAAACTAACCAGCAAATACCCGTTAACTAAGTGGCACGTCTAAAAAGCTGGAAAAAAGTACAATCCTTTTAAGAGATCAGATTTAAGGCTTAGGAAAAAAAAAAAAAAAGGAGATTCAGAAGGAAAAGACGCCATTAGACTCTTTATAAGATTTGCAAACATAATGGAATCAGTGCCTTCCAGATGACACTAAGAACAAAAAGAAAAAGATATGTTACTTTCAAGTCACATCCTAGAGAAGATGAATAAAGAGAAACAGTACTTGTTTGTTGTTGATCCCAAAATTGATATAAGAGTTTAAAAAAGTGTTTGACAAAGCCTACTATTAGCTAATGGAATAAGAAATCAGAAGAACCAGCACACTATGCAGCTCTGTGTGTTGGCAAGATGTAGCAGGGTGCCTTTCCACAACACATTTTCTCCCTACTGGGCTTGGGATAGTAACAAATGGGTGGGGATTGATGACCTGTGATACACAGCAGTCAAGATAAATAATGTACTGGCTGCTCTGGGTGCCAAAACTAATAACAAAAGCTATGACTGTATGACTAATACCAGTTAGAATGAAATTGCTGTTCTTCACCGATAGTCATTTAATGTATTTGCAAATCTGACAGGACCTCAAGATATTATTTTTTTAATTCTTGATACTTCTTTCGTGCCAAAACAAACTGGCTCGAGATCACTTTCTCATTCTTACCATTATTTGTTGTTCCCTCCCATCTTGCCCCAGCCACTGACCCTAAAACACAGAGAGAACTTGCAGTGCATTGGCTCTGCAGGGATGCAGGGGGCGTGGAACGGCCTGTTCCGAATAACGCTGATGGTTGCAGCTGTCCACCTGGAGCCACCCAGAAGCTGAAAGGCCAAGAGATGGCATTACGCCACCTTTCATAGCCTGCCAGTGGACTGTGCCTGCCGTATTCACAATAATGCTCAGAAATGTCTCAGTTTGCCAGGGGAGGCCAGTAAGTTTCTTTGTTTTCTAAAAGCTGTTATGTGCAGAAGCTAGGCCAACGTAGCAACATCCAAATTATAGGTTATACCAGTTTAGACTGATCGGCAGATGATTTAATGAATCCAGTACACCTCTGGTAGAGGCAGCCTTGTGACTAATTTAAGTCATTGCTCCCACAGGTTCTGTGCTTTCTCCTCCCTTTATTCTAGGTCCATTTCTTCTGACCTCAGATTTCGTATTTCCTGTTCTCTTGCTCTCCCCTCTCCTTTGACCCTTCCCCTCAGTGCTTGCCTTATTTCACTCTTGTTCTTCTTTGTTTTACTACATTTTGCCTATTATTCCTTTGGACTCCTGCTCCCCATTCCTAGAGGAAGGTGACTGTTCTGGCTTGGTAATGTTTTATATTGCTTTAATGCAATGCAAATAACGACACTTTTCAGGGCAGCAGGGAATCAAGACTCCTGTTTACGTATGCCAAGTGTTCTCTATTTGGCACACGACCACACTTCAGTAGTACCTGCAGCATGAGCCCACGCAAATGACAGCCAATATTACAGGGACTAAGAGTTACACCAAACACCTACATGGTTTCCAGGGACAGCAGGTTACATTTCAGATGGGAAACCAAGGGAAATTCTAAGTTACGCGCGACTTCCAGACGCAGCCATCCCCCTGCTTTTTACCTGCGGCTCCCTCGGAGCAGGGGTAAGGGCCCTGCCCCACGCGCAGCACCTGCACGGCGTTACCCGCACCCCAGCTGCCAGCGGCCCCGTGCCAACACGAAATCCCGTGCATCCCGCCCCGCTCTGCGGCCGAGAACGGAGCTGGGCTAAGAAGAGCCAGCAATGAAAATGCCCTGAATCCGCTGGAACGGTTATTATTTTATTTTTTGCAAGATCCCCGCACGGTCCCTGTCACCTCTGCAGGACGAGCGCTGAACAAGGCAGCCCCTCACCCCAGGGCAGCCATCCGCGGGGCGCACCCCAAACCCGTCGGCCTGCCGGAGAGCACGCGGAGCCCCCGGGGCGCTGGGCAAGCACCGGGAGGGGTTAAGGCAAGGCGAGACGGAGCAAGGCGCGGGGAAGGCCGCTGGGAACAGCCGGCAGCGCTCTGCCTGGGCTTCCCTCCGCCGTTACCTGGGAACCGCCGTGCCCGCCGGCGGCGTTGGCGCCGCGCGACGCGAGGCGGCCCAGGGGGCTCCGGCCCCGGTAACCCTCTGGGACCGCCCCCATGCTCGGGGCCCGGCCGTACCCCGCAGCCCCCGCCCGCCGCCCCGCTCCCGGCCCTCAGCGGCGCCCCACGCCCACCCGCGGACGGCCCCGCCGACCGCCTTCTCCTCGCGGGCACGGCGGAGGCCATTTTGCAGCGGGGGGCTGCGGCAGCTCAGTGCGCGGGCACTTACCGGCTCGAGGCCGCGGGGGCTGCGCGCCCGCCCCAACCGGCAGCGGCCCGGGCCTCAGCGAGCCCCCGCCGGCAGCGCCCGGCCCGCCCCTCGCTCCCGCGCCCGCCTCACGGCATCGGTAACCACGGCAACCTCCGCTCCCGCCGCCACTGGCGGGCTCACGGCTCAGCGGCAGCCAATAGGACGTCGCCGTGCGCCGCGCGGGGCCAATGGGCGCGGCGTGACGCGACCCGAGGGGCGGGGCGAGGCCAGGCGGAGCGGGCGGCGGCGGCGACGCCGGCGCCACCAGCAGCAGCACGGCCCTGCCGCTCCGCCGCCGCCATGGGCACCCCGGGGTAGGGCCTGCCAGCGCCGCGCGGGGCCGCCCGCGCCCGCCGCCCCCTCCTCCCTCGGCGCGGTGAGCGGGGAACGGGCGGGAGGCCGTGGCGGGTTGGGGGG
>CM021737.1:38856942-38990388 GCA_011075105.1 Heteronetta atricapilla
CCGGGTTTCGCCTCCTCCCCCCGCCTCCGGGCGTCCCCGGCCCGGTTTGGATGCGCAGCCCTCGTCCGCCCCGGAGGGCCGCAGCGGGCGGGCCTCCAGCGCCGGGGCTGGTTTCGGGAAGCGGCTCCTCGCGGCGGCCCGCGGACCTTTGGGACCTTTGTACCCGCGGGGTTTGATCTCCTCGTGCGCGGCCATCGGTGTGAGTCACCGCCCCGGGAGGCGGCTGTCGGGAGGGCAAGGTGTGGCCGGGTCCGCGAAAGTAACGCTTCGCGAACCGGCTTCTCGGGGGGTGCTTTCGGGAAATCGCCCTCGGGAGGGGCGGCACGGTGGCGTTTTCCCCGTGAGCCGAAGCGCCGTGCGCTCCGCGCGGGCCCACCGAGGCGGCGGCACCGGGACCTGCTGCGCGGCTCCGGGCGATGCGCGGCTCTGCCCCGTCAGTCACAGCGGGCGGGGGCGGAGCGTGCCGCGGGCAGCGGCCGGCTGCGGGCCCGGTGTGCGGCCGGGCCCCGCGCTGCGCGGCGGAACGGGGACGGCGCAGGAACTTCCCCTTCTGTTTGAGCGGCCTGCAGAGTGCTGTCTCGCTGCTGAAGTGAGCCGCTGTCAGTGTTTTAGTTCAGGTAAAGCGGCCGATGGTCCTTTCCTGTAAAAGTGATGCCTTTTTTTTTTAACTCCCACCTCGTCAGACGTTAAGGATAAATGCCAGTAACAGCAGCAGCAGATCTGCAGTAAAACACGATTGGAGCAAGTTCTGTCAGAGAGCGTTCTGCCCCAAGTTGGTAAAATTCCTTGTAATTCTGCCTTGATGCTACCTGGGATCCTCGTGGGTCCGTTCCAACTCACGATACTTATATGATTCTAATTCTTGTTAGAATCTAGTTGTGTTATGTACGATCCGCCATGCGTCTTGATGTTTCCTTTAACAATACCAATCTGGGGTCCTTTTATAATGGATGGATACATTCAGTCACACGATGTAAACAAGGAAAGTGTAGTGATAAATTACTTTGTTCCGAGCAGCTTCATTTGCTAGCAAAACATCATGTAGAATACTCTTTAAGTTATCTCTGATAATGAATGCTAGCATGCGCTTTTCAAAAATAATAGTAACTGTAATTAGCAAGCTGTGTCAGGTATTTGGTAGAGGAGATCTGCATGTATTGTGGAGGAAGCCTCAGTGGAAGAGACACTCTGCATACTAACATAACAGGAAACATAAATAAGAACTTGATGTAATTCTGCTTCGCTTCATGTAGATTATTAACATACGTGTATAACAGGTGGAAGGCTAAAGCAATTTCAAAAGATGGTACTCTGGGAGTACTGTCATGGTACTGTTCAAATTTTGGGTTGGTTTGGGTTTGGTTTTTGAAACCATGCTGAAAATGAGCAGTGTCTGCAAGCGTTTCTCTCGTTATTTTTTTCTTTCTTTATTGGCTGCAGGAAAGCACTGACTGGCTCAAAGATCTCAATGAGCAGAACAGAGTTGTTGTAAGCATAAACGACAAAGATTGGGTTTATTACCAGAATGTAGTTATTGTAACGTGATGTAGAAGAGTCCCCCAAAAATCAAGCACAGCTATTGATTCTCGTTTGGAAAAAATTACTTGTGAACCTGCTGTTGGCCATATTTTGCGTTTATCTCATCTCTCGCTTACTTTCCTAGTGCTTTTAATCCAGCCGGTGACTACGTTAAAATTTCTCTGTACGCGGTGCTGCGCTGCTGTAGTTCGTTGCGAAGCGGCTGGCTGGAGCAGTCCCCGCGAGCACTGCGCCAAGGTAGCTGTGGTGAGGCGGGACCCTGCTTTGCCTGGCCGCGTGCTCATTCCCGTTCCTCGAGGGCTGACCCTCGTTGTGTCCGCGTGCTATGGACGTGCAGAAACATGGGGTGACAGGCTGCCAACTGGTGAGCTGGGAGCAGCAGCTTTGTCTGCTGTTGCTTGATGGGAAGCAGCTTGTAAGAGTTACTACTCTTGTAGTAAGTTGTTCTGGTGCCTTGTATAAAAAGCACATGCACATCTCCGCAAGTAACTCGTGTTGGTGTGGCTCAAGCTTCTGGAAGTTTCACAAATTTTTGATCTGGTTTCTGGGTTGGTATTTTTCCTCTGGTGAAAATAAAGGAGCAACTCATTATGAATTTGACATGCGCTGTCCCTCCAAAAGTTATCTGACCCAATTTGAGGTTTACTCTCTGGAGGGGGATTGAGCTAGCACAGCTTTACTGATGGGAATAGGAAGTTGGAGTTGGAACTGGAGGTTTTGCAGGCATGGCGAGCAGGCATTGCTTGCTGCTGTTCCTGATCCCAAATACTGCTGGCAGCAAGCGGTCCCGGTGCTGGCAGAGATGGAGCAGCTCTGTGACCGCAGCTGAGCATGGTGCGGCTGCTGGCCATCAGTGGCTCTCTGGGCATGGGTAGCTCTCCTGGCTCCCGGCTGCCTGTCCTGAGGCCCCACGTACAGCGTAGCTCACTGGGTAACTTGTCGTGTCCTCCTTCTTCCAGCAGAATACCCGCTTATTCTTGTTTGCAGAGGGAGGGAGGAGGTGGATGAGGACAGCCAAGAACTGCCTCTGGTGACCTTCCCAGAGCTTTTGCCTGCACAGAAGAAAATAGCAGCTTCTTGTCAGTTAAAATCTCCGTAGCTGGCTTCAGTTTCCAGACCTTTGCTCCTTTCCTGCTCACTGCCCCTTTCTGTCCTTGGCCTTAGTGCCTCACTCGCCTTTCCTCCAAGGAAGACGAGGTGCGTTGCAGGAAGAAGGAAGGACCGCTTTGGTTTCACAGTCCACTGATGTTTTTTTCTTTAATAATGGAGGCCCCGGAACGATCGTTACAAGGGGAGGCTTAAGGTGAAAGTTCTTTCCGTGGCATCTCTCAGCGTTTTGGTAGCTTTCCAAGCTGCCGAAGCACAGGAGGACGCTCCTCGGGCATGTGCCATGGGTTCAGGCAGGTGACGTGCGGCTCGGGCTTGTCGTCCCTGCGGGATCGGCCTCCTGAGTCAGCCCTGGCTTCCTGGAGAGCCCTGTCTGAGCCTCCTCCTGCGGAGGCAGGATTGTACCTCCGAACCAGTTCAGCCAGTTCGTCGCCCGCCTTTGCCTTTCCCTCCTACCGCAGTTAGCAGGGAACAGTAAATACAGGCGCTGAGGGGAATTTGTTGGCTGTCCTTAACTCTCCAGTCCTTTTCATTGCATCCCGTTCTTACAGGCAAATGAAGACAATACTGCTTTGGGAAAAGTTAAAATGTGAGGGAAAATCTGTTCCTACCGCTTCAGCACTTCTGAACAAGGTGGCTTTTTAACAGTTGTTTGTTTGTTTTAAATTGGGCACGCTTTTGATATATGTGTGTGTTCTCCCTGTTATTGCTTTCTTTCATCCAAACAGAAGAGCTAAATACTCTTTCCTATCAACTCAAATTTCTAAGTATTATAGTTACAAAAGGAAAAGAAATCACTGTTTTTCTCCATGGTCATCTCTCATGGATCTTCCACCCTCCTCCCCATTTTTTTTAAACTTGCATCACATGAGAAAGTGAACACCAGCCAACTTGCTGTATATTGGCTTTTAAAATTGGTGTAACGTTCTTTCAGTGCAAAGAATAAAACTGAGTTATTACTTCTTGGAATGATTGATCTGTTCTTCACAGAATAATTGAAATTAAATCTTCTTTTCTCCTTCCCCCAGTTAGTGAGGCCCTGTGCTTGTAAAAGACATGTTCTCTAAGTGTCGTAACTGAGAGGTAGTGTGGTTGGTTTTTTTGCGTGAACTCTACATCAAAATTATAGCTAATCTAACGTTCTGATCAGGGTTGTGATTAATTCATTATTAAAGGAAGAAAGAAATCTGTTGCAAATCCTTTGAAGATGTACGAGCTGAAACTTGTTCTCTGCATCACAGCTCAATGGGGGGATTTTTAATGTATTTACTGTTTGTGCAACCATGGGGTAGTAATTATGGGCAGTGAACAAAACTTGCCCTGTAGCTATTGGATCTGCAAAGCAAAAGCTTCATAGATACTGTGTAGGTTGTATAATTGGCCAGCCTTTACTGCTTGTTGAATTTGTAAATAGGAGTTCAGAGCCCCAGGTCCCCCTTCCCTTAAGAGTGAGATGCATCACAGCTCGGACTGGGAAGGCTCTGGTGGGATTCACTTGTCCTGAGAGCACTCGTGTCAGCTGGCAGCAGGACAGAATTGCCTTGGGTGGCTCAGCAGGGCATCCGTCGGGTCCAGAAGTGTCCGGAGCCATCTCCAGAGGCAGTAGGAGCAAGGGGAGAGTGTTCCGGAGGGCAATGAAGGAGTTGAAGGCAGGAAGGTAGGAACAACTCCTTCAGTGCCAGGTAGGGCAGGTAAGAAGTAGCAGAGATCTGGGGAAACAAGCAAGGAAAGAGAGGAGCTGCACGGTGTGGTGCCAGACATTGCTGTTCTCTCAGGTGATGATCAGCTGTAAAGAAACACGGAAGGAACTGTTGGAAAAATTCTGCATTTCTGTTTGCTTGTGAGTGCAAAAATCTTCTCTCTGTACAATCTTAACCAAGCTTCACTATGGCACATGAGTGGTCTGGAAAGCCTTAGGCTATCACCTATGCTATGCTTTTTAAAGTATATGTAAAGTTTTTTTACTTTTATACTTTTTAAATTATATATATATAAATGTACTCAACAGCATTTGCATTAGATAATTTCTATTTGAATGCATCTAATCCACATCTGAATTTGTTTGATTTGCTTGTGCCATCTCTGCTAGAAATATAATGGGAGCAGGAGACTTCCCAGTTTGTTGTTGATTTGTCCTCTTCCTGCCCAAAAAAATAGGTTGCAGCAGAGAGCGAGTGCTTCCTTAGCGTTCCTAAAGGAAATCTCAATTCCGAAAACATGGTCTACGTCATCTTGTATTGGCAGTATGTTTTGTTGTTGTATAACACGAATCGAATAGTCATGTATTTGTGTGTCACGAAGGTAAACCTGATTGGTGAAAACATTTAATAAGCTTGTAATCATTTCCGTTAGGCTGTTCCTGGGGAGTAGAGCATACCAATGCCTGCTCGTGTATGGCGCTGTGAGTGGGGAGGTGCAGTGTGTGCGCAGCTGGGTCAGCAGGCGGGCACCCCGCTTTCTTCCATCTACCCTTCGGAAACGTTCAGCTGCTCTTACGGCGTGAGTGCAGGATATAAATTCCCAGATAATTCTTCCTGGATCTATTTGTGCCTCCAAGGCTGATGCTGGCATATGCTACCTAGTATGCTGAAATTCAGCACAATATATTCCCCCAGAATTAACTCTCTTACTTTGTAATGGCAGATTTTTACTAACTCTGGTTTTAAAAAAAAATCACCAGTCACTGATGATATAATTTAAGGTGAATGACTTTTGTGTCATTGTGGCATGCATAAAAAGGGAAGTATTTCATATTGTTCATAAAATGAAGAGCGAGATGCTGTAAGTAATGCCAGGTGATTTTTGAGCACTCTTGAACAAGCTCTGTGTACAAACGTTACATACACGTGATGCAGTTTGCTGATCGTCTTTTGCAAATTCCTGCTCAAGTCTTGTGTTCAAGTCTAAGATAAATATGGAGGCAGATCTTAATGATTTAATACTTTTGCTTTGTTTTTCTTAAAGCCTGAGAATTTTGGTTTTAGTTAAGAAAAAAGATAACAGTTTCAATATGATAACATCGAAAAGGAAACTGCGTTTGTACGGTCATAGTGCATAAACTCTGAACTGATGGCCCCTTAGAGGGGCTGGAGGGAACTCCGTGCTCCAAAGTTGACAAACCAAAATACAAAGTTAGGTAAATGTCGTAAGTGGAGGAGAAGATATCAAGAACATGTCTTTTTGTAATAAATGCCTTCATCCAGGGTGCTTGTGTTCCAGTAATAATGCTCAGTTGTTGGTCTGTATTGTTTGATACAACCTTAGTCTAAGGTACGCTAGCAGAATTTGCAGACTCTTCCGTCTGTTTCTGCTGTATATCCTTTGTGTCAAGCTTTGCCCTGATAACTAATGTAATGAAAATAATCTCTGCTACATTTTAGCTGAAATAGAAAATAATGACGCATGAGACGGTTGGTGTAATACATTCACTTGTCTTTGGGAGCATGTTCATACTTAAAACAAGATGAGAAACCTCAAACCCAGAAATTTCAGGCTGGTGATCAGACCTGAGATGTGCCCATTTCCTCCAAGCGGTTTTGACCACCCAGTAAAGAAACAAAATTAAGTTTCCATGGGTTTAGCTGTTGTTTCTTAGTATAAATCAAGGCAACGGCATACCTTGAGACTTGCAAGATTTCACTGTAATTAAATAAATTCCTTTCCAGACGGTACTTTAAAAAAACAAAAAGTCATTGTTTAGAATTCTCCACGGAACAGTAAGAGTGCCACAGGGACTAACTGAGGTTCAAAGACTTAAATCAGGTTCCAAAATTCCGGTAGAGAACACTGCCTGCCTGTTGTGGGATGCTTTTGGGATCAGGTGAGTGTAATCACTTTTCTGGTACTAAGAGAGTTCTTTCATGTGGTTCTGGAACACACAGGTTATTTTTAAGGAACACACAAAATTCACCATGTAAAAATAATCCAGTAACTATCCAGTACCTTACCATATCTTGAACTGGCAAGGCAGACTGAATACAGGACTTTGATTTGTCTGATGAGCACCTGAGTTTTATTTTTGGCCCATCCCGTGTGCTCAGAATGGAGCAGGAAAAATGCTATCCTTCAGTCAGTTGCTCCTGCACTTACGATGTCTGGAAACTTATTTGTGCAACGTAGGAGGTTAACACTTTTTATTACACTCAATTTATTTGTTGCTATTCATTACTAGATTTTTGATTTCTGCTTTATTGTAATAGGTGTAAAACAAGATGTCTTAAATTGCAACTTGCTTGCTTTTAGGAGCGGCAGAATTCAATAGGTTTAGAAATCTTTGACTTAAATTTGAGCTGTATCAGTGATATAGTTAATTACACTATATTATTATCTTGTATTACAAGTACACTTATATCCTATAATGTAATTATTTATTAATTTATATCAGAAGGAGTGACATTTGAAATAGAGAAGGAAGATGTAATATTTTTAAAAACTGTTTTTAGATAGCAAAGATGACCAAAGTGCCATTTTTCCAGACTTTTCCCGTGTCTTCCCTTTATCTCAAAGCAGCACAAACATCAAATTACAGCAGCAAACAATACTTTACTCTGCTAATACTCCAGATATTTTTTGCTACAAAAAAAATGTCAGTAAGGTTTTATGTATAGCATCGGTATAGTGTTATTTTAACAGTTCCAATAAGATAATCTGAATAAAAGCTCATTTGTTGGTTACTTAGTACTTCACAAATTAAAATGGTTGATGGAAAAAGATCAGTTTGGTAGGCAAGTTAACTTTCAGGTTGGTAGACACGTTAACTTATATGCAGCTTTATTGTCAGACTACATCAGCACAAATAAACATTGTCACCACCAGAAGCATTCTGCAGTAGTCAGGTGGAAGGTTGCTTTTATATTGCTGTTTTGGTTGCTTTTACGAATGCCTGCAAGTACTCAGCATCTCAGCTTTGTGTCGTCCCCCGCCTCCCCCCCGTATTTACTGAGTAACGTCTTTCTGTATTGATTGTTCTCCAGCTTAGGTTGTGGTTGTGTTGTGATAATAAAGTATCTTGCCATGCAGACACTGTGCCTTTAGAGGAATAAAAGTTATCTGTTCCCTGTGAATGGCAGTTTGCATATGCTGAAAATGATCGCATTCTAGGAAAAAATGTCACTATATGAAAACTTATGACAGCAGCTCTTTCAGCTGCATTTTGTCATCACAATAGCAGTTCAGAAATACTTCATCTTAGGATCCAGCAGCTGAACGCTTTCTTTTACTTCTACAGAATTTTCTTATCAAATCAAGAACTAGTAACGCTAGGTGGGTAATTTCTTCAGTATTTCTTGCACTTCTTTGAGCTAATAATTGGTTCTGTATGATCCTAAACAAGCTTTTCCCCCCAGGTTCACTGAAATAAGCAGGCATTTTGCTGAAAGCATATTATTGTTGTCTGGGTAGCAAACAGCCTCCTGCCTGTTCAGGCTTTTCTTTCAAAATACTTGACGTGTCAGTCTCCCGTCCAAGTCTTTAGATGGGCAACCTTAAACGTGCTGGAGGAAGGGAGGAGTGATATGCTACTTCGTGAGCCTCATGTCTGCTCTGTGCCTCCTTGCCTAGGAGCTCATCTAGGCTGTCACAGGTTCTTCTTCCTAACTTAAAAACGGGCTGTAGCTGACCAAAATGATTTGCTTGTTGCACAGAATTCTATCCAGGCTAGAGGTTTCTATCTTGGCAGCAAAATGTCTGTTAATACTAGGACTTGCCCAGGGAGGTGGTGGCATCACCGTCTCTGGGGGTGTTTAAGGAAAGGTTGGATGTGGTGCTTGGTGACGTGGTTTAGTGGGTGACATTGGTGGTAAGTGGATGATTGGACCAGATGATCTTGGAGGGCTTTTCCAGCCTTAATGATGCTGTGATTCTAAATTAAAGTGTAGCATGTTCTTTTTCCCCCAGTAAGAATAAATGCTAAGTGTGATACCTGTGTGATGTCATTCTACTAACAATCATTAACAATCAGTTACCAACCCTGAAGCCTCTGCTCTGGCAATTTATACAGCCTTGAACAGAAGGAGAGCAAAGATAGAGGAAATAATCTTAAATTTTCTATTTTTTGCAACTTTTATTTCATTAACACTCCCATTACAGCACTATTTTCTTACATTGCCACTTGTCAACAGGCTTCTCAATTCCTGAAAATAAGGCAGCAGGTGAAGATCTGTGTGGAATAGTATAGTCTATTGAAGTTCAAAACACTTGAGCTTGCTTGGCCTGTATTTCGGAGTCAAGTTTTGGTCACAGACAACAGATGAATAACTGCTGTTCTAAATGTGTTCCTTCGGAATATTTTCCTTCATTTAACTCAGCTTTTAAAAAGGCACTGCGAGTCAGAACTTCTTATCTGCTTTACCATTAAGTTCACATAATTAAACTGAATCTTATAATTGTTAGTGGCTGGGAGAGAAACCTGGGGATATGGAACCAGTACTTCTCCGGTTCCTTTTTCTGCTGCTGGCCATTTTCAGTCAGGATTACCATGCTAGGTGAACCTCTAGCTTGATGCAATGTCGTTTTCCTTATGTTATTGTAGGTGGCTGGGTTTTCTGCATGCCTTTGATTTTTGGACATTTTCAGTCTCTGTTTGAAACAAGACAATCCAAGCTGGAGCAATGCTTATATCTGAGGGTATGCCACTGTTTGAAATATAATGCTTTCTTCTTTTTAATGAATTGAATAATCTCTTATAAGCATCTCTTATTTGCAGTAGCAAATCTGTTATTTGCAGGAGCGCTGGTGGCTAAGTTTGCCTTTCAGAGGACCTTGCTGATGGACAGGCTAGCATGCTTCAAAGTTCAGACTCCCTGCCTGCTGCTATGGTTTTGTTTGTTTGTTTGTTTGTTTTCTGTGATGTTAAACAGTTTGGTGTGATGGTATCTCATGATGTAATGCATTAAATTTGTAAGAGTTACAACTTTTTGTACAAACACAAACTGCCTCTTTTTGGTTTTAAGTGTACATTAACTTTCCGCTCTTCTTTTCCTTGCAAGCAGAGCTAGTGCTCAATATAATTAATCTTTTCTGGTATACTGGAAGTAGACCTTGTAGCACTGAATGGTGTAGCACTAAGGGCTGACTTTATTTCTGTGTTGCCTGTTTTATCTAGAAGTGTGTTATTAGGAGATTCAGTGACTGCGCCTCTCACCTGGCCAACGTCAAGATCACCTCTTCATCTAGAGCAAGGAATGCATGGGTGTCAGAAATTTCACAGTGTAGGATTTATGCGTAGATTTTTATTTTATCTTCAAATAGAATAGTGATTTACATGTGCAAATTTACTTTGGTAGGGGGCATTCAATGTCTTCCCCAAGTAAGTTATCCTTTATCATGACAAAACTACAGCTGTGTGATTTTCTCATGTGCTACTTGTTTTGGGTTGCTTAGAACTGCTATGGCCTCAACCACCTTGACTGTACGCAGAGCAGACAGAATGAGATCCCCATTTTATCCCAGGTGAAATGAAAACGTGAAGTCTTACCATATGACTAGTGGAGAGAGGCACAGAGGCTGGAACTAGTTGATTGTTTTCAAATGTCAGCTTGCACCTTTAAAACTGGAGTATCAGTGCACTGTTTGTAAGTCAACTGAAAGAAAGCTGGATTGTCTGTTTTACTGATAACTTCGCAGATTTTTTTAATCTCTTGCAAGGTCTGGGGCCAGGTGCCAAGTTAGGCCTAGATCCTGCCAAATACGAAGGTTTGGTGTTTGTTTCTGGCTGTTGCAGCTTGCCAGCAGGATCCTACCAGCTACCAGCCTTGGTCCATCTATCTGGGTGGCGTATGAGTGGCATGAGTGCATCACTGTCTCCAGAAGAGTCAGCAAAAACGTTCAGCCTGTGTGCGGAACCTCAACGTGTGGCTCTAAAAATCCTGTGGATGTCCAGATGTACGTGGTGTAGTTTTAATGCTGTGGATGGATGCTAAGTGTAGGCATAACTCTGGTGGTTACTAAGTTCAGCTACTCTGTGAAGCTATTTGCTTGTATTTTATTTAAGCTCCCTAATTGAAATGGCCCTACCACTTGCCACAGAACGAAAGCTTGCAAATCACCATGCTTTGACCTTAACATTGATTGCCCAGCAGAGAATGAATCTAAATGATACTGACTGTAAAGATGTCCCAGAGGAGCTGGCTACTTTCTGCTGTTTTAGCTGGTGTGATTCAAGTACTTTGACTTCCTTTATGGTGGTAGTTATTTTATTTGTATACCAAGCTATCTTTTTTCCATAAGAAAAAGTAAATTGGGCATACAATGGGATAGCCTGGAGGAGACTGGGGGAGCCCTCTTGGCGGCCTGCAGCTCACTCACAGGGAGCGGAGGGGCAGGCGCTGAGCTCTGCTCTCTGGGGACAGCGACAGGACCCGAGGGAACGGCATGGAGCTGGGGCAGGGGAGGGTCAGGCTGGGAGTTAAGAAAAGGTTCTGCACCCAGAGGGTGGTCGGGCACTGGGACAGGCCCCAGGTCATGGCCCTGAGCCTGTCGGAGGTCAAGAAGCATTTGGACAATGCTCTTGGACACAGGGTTTGATTTTTGTGTGGCCCTGTGTGGAGCCAGGAGTTAGACTCGATGATTCTTGTGGGTCACATCCAACTCAGGGTATTCCATGATTCTATTTTAAGAGTCTACTGTCAAGATCGTAACAATACCTGCTAGGGTATCACCTGGGCACGTTTCCTGGACAGACAAAAGTTTTTGTTACTGATGGAATTTCTGTGTTGCTTTAGCGCGTCTTTCACTTACTTGTCTGTAACTTTCACATCATTATGTTATTATTTGACTTGTAAAACAACAGTTCTCACATTTCATGGACTTGCAGGTTTCTTATCTCCCCTTAGAGTGCTCTACTTTTTTCACTTTAATCTGTTCTAAAATAGTTATACACCACAGATAGCTAATTCTTTGTTGCCTTATGTGTGCATCAGATGCTTTTGTGAATGTCATCCCTTCCACTAATGTGGATAGATGCTGAAAAAAACTGTTTCACTAGCATCAGACAGCTCTCCTCAGCTCAGCTGGAAACCATGTTGTTTTTTATTTAGTAAGTTTTGCTCTTCTCAAGTCAAATAATTTCAGTTACAGGTTTGCCTGCTTCAATTATCCTTTCATGTTAAATCAGTCGTTAACAATTTGGTCCATGGCTATTTCTGGAACTGATTTTTTTTCTTGCACCTTTTAGGCTCATCTTTGTTGAGTAAGTAATCTTTTTGTAGCTTTAGCTGCTCTTTAGTTACCGTATCTACGAAATAAATACCTGCACTCCACCATTATGATGATTATTCATGCATAAATCAGTCTCAAAAAGCTGGATCTTACCAGACAAAGTTTCCAGTGGTATTTGTTCTGATATGGCTTCCACCACAAAGTTTTAGAGTGGCTGCAAGCCACAAGTGGCTCTTTCTTCTCTGCTGCTGGAGATTCACTAAAATGCATTAATGGTTATGCTGCAAAGTTTGCCCTTTCACAATTAAAGGAATGCATTTGTATGACCAGTTACAGATAATAAATCTCCAGAGAGATGACTTCTCTGTGAAGTTGAAAGCTGATAACAAGACTATTCCTATCTTTGGAATTTTTCTTTGGCTAGTGTGTCTTAAAATTCACTGATGGTTTAAATGTATACCTAATAAATTGGAAATATCACGAGAATGTCTTTTGTGGAGACACTGAATCAGTAGCTTATTAAGGAAAACTTCTCTTTTTTGTTGTTGTTGTTGTTATTTTTTTTTTTCATTTTGAGCGTGTTATACTTGGCATGGACCCAAGTCTTTCCATATTTTGCAAATAGGCCATCAGTGAAGTTAGGTCATCAGTTCATCAGAATTCAGTGGGAAACCTGAAGGTCATACTGCTGCCCCAGCACATAAAATTTTTCACTTTCATGAAGACTTACTATTGTACAAATCAGCAAAACGTATGGCATTTCTTGTAAACAAAGTATGATGTTCTACAGCAGATTTCCTCTTAAGTTTCTGGCCAATAAGTTAAGAAATAAGGAAATTACATTGCTTCTGAAGTATCTCCGTGTTTACTGGTATGTATCTTTTAATGACTAAGCACTAAGTGTTGGTGCTTTAAGGCTGTGGTAAGAAAAAGCTGGAGGTCTGTAGCACGGTGACTAGTACACATCTGTTGGTCTTCATTTTTCTGATTTGTTTTTGTTTCATTTGTAAACAAAATCTAGATTAAGAATTTGTCGTTCTAAGCTTCAACTTTGGTGATTCAAAGCAGCAGCATGTGGTGAATGTAAATTGTACTTACCCATTTCACTTGAAGTATTTGAGCATCTCAGCAGCATACAAAGTTACTTTCATTAGAAGTTGAAATAGCATTTTAGTGTTTGGGGGGAGTTGGTTGTTTTTGTTGTTTTTAAGCTTCCACAGAATCACAAAATGGATGAGGTTGGAAGGGACCTCTGCGTTTGATTTTGTTGCCTACCACATAGTACTGTGTTTAATCTGGCCGTTTGAATTTATCTTTAGTATAGAGCTGTTTATTTGTAGCAAGTGGCTTGCCAGGGGGATGCTTTGGCCAGGAGTCAGGAAGTCCTCCTTCAGTGTCCTTGCAGCGCTGGGAAGCGGCATCGGCCTCCTCCCCGCGGGGAGAATGGCGGGGCCGGGCCGTTCCGCCTGGAGCAGCTTTCCCGGCGGCCTGAGGTGGGACCTGGGGAGCCAGAGCTGGCCAGGGTGTGAGGACGCCCTGTTCCCTGCGCTGCACCTTGAGGCCAGACATGTCCATTCCTGGGTGTGAGATTTAATAAGCCCTGCGCAAATCCCGGTGGTGTATCTGTGAAGCGTATTAGATGTGGATGCTGAGCCTTCCTATTTACTTGGGGACAACAAGGTCTAATGAGGCATTAACTGGTGACAGTGAGCATGCAGCGAATGACTGACCTGGTGTGGCGGTTTTGGCATGTAACAGTACCACTAGGTTTTCCTTGATATAATTGCTTTATGCTGCCCATGCCCGTTGAGGATAGGGGTAGCGATGGCAACGACCTCGCATTTGAAAACCTCACGCCGTCTTCCCCTCGCCCCGATCCTGACCCTGGGCTGGGCCAGGCCTATGGCGGCACCAGCCTGCCTGTGAGGGGTCTTCCACCCTGGCGCTCCCCGGCCAGCCGTGCCCAGGGCAGGGTGGGTGTGCACCCCTCATCTGGGTGCGGAGTGCTGGTGTAGCTCAGACCTGGCATCGCTCCGCTGGGCCGAGGACTGAAGTGACGCAGGAAAGAACAGACACTTTATCCCATCAGTTCAACTGCGAGCAAACGCTATCCGAGCCAACTGCAAATAGCAAGTTAAGGGACATCTGGCTTTTTCCATGTATCTGACAAACCTGTTGGCGCAAATCCTTCCTGTGCCTTCGCAGGAGGATGTTGGCAAGCAGCAGCAGCAGCATCAGTATTAAAACTGGGTAAGAGTGGGACGAGGCGGTGTGAGCGTGCCTGTGTTTACCTCTCCGTATTTGGTTATGTTCTTCTGAAGTTTGCAT
Source organism: Heteronetta atricapilla (assembly GCA_011075105.1). Lineage (NCBI taxonomy): Eukaryota > Metazoa > Chordata > Aves > Anseriformes > Anatidae > Heteronetta > Heteronetta atricapilla. The sequence goes on from CM021737.1 coordinate 38,871,073, forward strand.
TTATAGCCTCGCTGAAATCTATTTTTAAAATGTATAAAAAAAGATTCTAACAGCATTCATCAGAAGGTGTGTTGAGAGCTACTTGGAGTTAACTAGCAGGGTTACTGTAGAGAAAAATGTTATAGACTGTATTTGTCATTGTGAGTGAGAAACTTTTAAATCATTTCTTCAAATAATGTCTTTTATATGCAGACGTATGTAGAGTATATAATGCAAACAATTTAGTTTTTATTGTGTTTCTGTTTGCCAAAAAAACCACAACGGTGGAACTATGCGTATTCCTGTAAAACAAGAGAAGTGTAAAGCAGGTTTCTGAGCCCCTGCCTGTGCCCCTGCTTTGCTGGGCATGTTGAGACATCTGCTCTGTCATTTGCAGCTTACCTGTCTGGTCCTAACCGAACTTAACTGAGAGAGAGTGAATTAGGTGAGCATTAAAAGAAAAAGGAAAACCTCTTCTATGCCTTTGCTGAGTGCTTTATTTTAAAAACTTTGGATTTGAAATGACCTCTCTCACAAACAGCAAAGCACAAAATGCAATTAGGGAGATGCTGTTAACATCTGTAATTTCCCCTGCTGCCTGTGATATTGAAAAGATAACTGATAACTGACACCTGGATGAAGTGTTTCCCTTTTTGCCTAGCATAAATGATAAGTGCAACACTTTCAGCTCCCACGGTACAGTGACATGGGTGTTTCTTGTTTTTCTCTTTCAAGTACGAGTGGGTTTAGCACTTCTCTCTGCTGAAGGGTGTTCAGAGTTGCTTTGGGTTGGGTGCTTTCCTGTCAGCCGCTTGCTGTTCCTTTCTTTGCAGTGCAGTGTTCAGAAGGCTCAGTTCAAGTTTCAGCTATCAGAAGTTGTGTATATTTTTTATATAGCAAAAGTCAGTCATTCTAAAAATGGAACGATATGCCTCTAACTACAATTACTGCTTTAGCATTATATGAAATAGCAATCTTGCAAGTCTGGAAGTGCATTCTTTTCTGCTGTTGTCATCCCTGAGTGCATTTCCTGAGCTATTATATTGATGTTTTCCTGGACTCGCAGAGTGCAAGCAAGAACAGGCTTTTTCTGTTTAGAAAATGGAAATCCCCTTCACCAGTAATTAGTTGTTGAATTTCAAGACTTAAAATTGCGTAATTTTCCAACTACTTTATGTTATTGAGAGAATTTGTTTTTGACAGCTGTGTTTTAAAACGCTCTTTTTGAGCTTCATGTTAAAGCACAGTGTAACTAACTGATTAAGACTAGCTTTTCTGGTGGTAAATAGATTTTCTAATTTAAATGTATCAGTATTAATTATCAGACTTATCTAAATCATAAGCATGAGCATTTAATTGTTGTGTTACCTGTAGTTATGAAGAAGTATAAAAATAAAGTTTATCTGATTTTGGAGAGGAGGAAGAGGCACCCCAGCGTCCTATTTAGAAAAAAGAGTAACACAGTTATTAATATAATCGGATACGGTGTTATACCTGGTAAGAAAATAGTGATAACTTTTAAATATTATTATCCTTGATGGTTGTTTTGCTTTTCCTGCAGTAACTTCAATATTTCAGCTTTTATCACTTTTTTCCCTTAGTCTCTGCTTTATATCTAAACACAGGCAGCTCCCTCAAATTCTTGCATGGCTTCAATTGGGCTCTTCTGACTTTTCAACCGATTTAACTGGAAATCTGGTGCACAAAACTGGATATGTTTCTTTAGCTAAGCAGACTGCAAAGCGTTTCAATGCATCAGGAAATGTAAAAATAAGCAGGAATCTTTTTTTCCTTTTTTACTTTGTCACAGAAAAATATGCTTTGGTTACAGGCATCCTTACAGTGGCCTTTCAATACCTAAACGGGGCCTACAGGAAGGGACTCTTTGACAGGGGGTGTAGGGATAGGGTAAGGAGTAATGGCTTTAAACCCATTTAAAAGAGGATGCGTTTAGGTTATATATCAGGAGGAAATTCTCTACTCAGAGGGTGGTGAGGCACTGGCACAGGCTGCCCAGAGAAGCTGTGGATGCCCCATCCCTGGAGGTGTTCAAGACCAGGTTGGATGGGGCTTTGGGCAACCTTGTGTAGTGGTGGGAGGTGTCCCTGCCCATGGCAGGGGGTTGGAATTACATGGCCTTTAAGGTCACTTCCAACCCAAACCATTCTGTGATTCTATTGTTCATGATCTCTGAATGCTGACCCTACCATTAAATGATAGATGATCTATCATTTGATCTATCATTTGATAATGATCTATCATTAAATGATAGATGTTCTCCTTTCCCTGGACCGCAGCCATCATCTAGAAAGTGTTAATAATGGTGTTGGCTCTCATTTATTACCCTAGGTAACCACGTTCAGGCGGTCCCAGACCTGTGATGGAATGACATTTCATGCCTTTCAATGCAGTTGAACTACCAGCTACTGCTCTGGCTACAGCTTTTAACAAGTTACGCTGTTTGCCTCTTTTCCTCCATGGTACGTTCACCTAAACTAACTAGACTGCTTGTGAGAAGGCCACATGACAGCGTCAAAAGCTTTTTATCCCAGATGTATTTCTTCTAGTGCTCTTGTCAAATAAAAAAATAATTTTTAAAAAAGGTTGATTTTATATAATTTTCTTTTGACAAATTTGCATTATTTCTTACTGCTTGATGTTCTAAATGGCAGTGGATTCAAATATATTGGTAGATCAGGGCAATACAGATTTGCGACGGTCCAAATGAAAGATTCAGATTTGGGGTCTGTCATTTGTGTGTTCTTTATGGCACTGGAGCCTTGTGCACTTAACTATTGAAAGGTTGTCTTATTGCCAAATGGCTTCTTCTGTGTTACATGTGTGAAATGTGAACATCCTCTAGATGACAAAGATTCTTCTTTTTTTTTTTTTTTTTAAGGTCAGCTACAAACGGTGCCTCAGCCCTTGAAGGCTATGATTGTAAATATACACTTATTCAAAATGGTTGTCTTGCTATACCTGTCTGATCTCTTCTTTTGAATGGTTAGTTTGAAAACTATAAAAATACTAATCTTGCAAGCATGTTACAACTGGATATTTGTGGATGTAGAATCCTGCCTGCTCACTGGAACGAAGTGAAAGTATGTTGCCATCGGCCAAAAAAGGGCTGTCTTTTTCTAGGAGCTGTAACAAAAATACATTTAGCCAAAAACTAGGGTAATGCTTTTAAACATTTTTAAAAGGATATAGCACCAGCTGCCTTTTGCACTTGAAGAGGGAAGGAAGGAGGGAAAAATGTATTTTGAAAAGAAAAGGGGATGATGAAGAGACCAACTTTCACAATAAGAAAGTTAAACACTCTCCCACATTTCTCAGGCAGTGCATCAGTTGCACATAGGTTCCTTTTGTTACCAAGGAACTCAGTTTGTGCAATTTGTGCAGGTACTTTTTGTGCTGTCATTTCAGAAGTCAATTTCTTCCACGTTTTCATCAGATAGTATATTTACTTGCCTGTTCTCATCAAATAATTAAGTCCATGTGTACAAAGCTTCTGCACTACCCATGTCCATATAGAAAGGTCATGTCTTAACAGAATGTTTAGCCTGTAGTGTGATATTTGAAGTATCTTGACTCTTGCTGTGTTTGGAACTTCTGAAACTATTTTTTTGTGTGTTTGATCCATATAATCCACTTTTTCATTGCTTGTGTCATCTTTGCAAGTGGATAAGTTGTCATCTGCTGTCTTTTCATCCAAACAAATAACTACTGGCTGGTAGACATAACACAGTTTATTTTAGTTCAGTCACTTGGTTGCACCAAGCTTGAGAATGTAAATCACCGCCTACTTTACAAGCGAGCAGCGCTCCATCCTTGTAGCAGGCTGGAGCTAACGTGAACCACTCATAACTAGAAATGTACTGACATGTCTGTGAAGTAACTCATAAAATCAGATAAAATTTAATTGGGTCTTCATCTAAAAACTGTGGAAATGTAGTAAGCCTAGTTCTGCTTTCAATCTTTACATATACTGGAAAGGATCAAAAGAGAAGAGTTTTTGAGGCTGAAATGTGCCTTGTCACTTAAGTGCAGATTTATATGAATAACTTAATTGTACAATAAATAACATGTCCATGTCCCAGCAAGTTGACTTTGATTTATTGGAGCTTTTTTCTTCTGTACCAAAGAAGTAGCTCTGATGTCCTCATCTACTCCCATTGCTTGATTTAAACTTGGAGCTAGACACGTAAGGATTTTCAATAAGACATTGCTTGGTTTGTTTGCTTCATGTTTCTGTCACATGATGTATACTGTCAGTCTATCCTACCCTAGTCAACAGTGTTCATAAGAATTATATTACTTCTTCAGCGGAAATTACTTCAGTGGCTTTTATTACTGGCTTCAGGTCAGTATTGGGAGGCTCAGAACATAGGCAAGGGGAAAAATTGGGAAAATCATCTGCATAAGGAAGGCAAGAGGAATATGAAATGAAGTGAGAAGGAACCTGTGGAAAAAGTACCATACTTGATGTCTTGCAGGGAAACTGGAAAGGTCTGTGGTTTCCTGCCCCTGTCTTCTGTTAGTCAATGCTGGCAAATGTATTGGCTATCACTGTGAAAGTAACAGGAGGAACAACGAAAGGTGGGGAGTAGAGACTAGCGAGAATGAAGAATTAAAGTGTGGTTTCCTCCCCTCAATTTAGTGATTGCTTGTATTTCTTTCTCTTCAACCGTGCATTCTGTTTCCTTCATTTAATCAGTGATTACACATGCCTACAAGATCAGCTGGTTCAGAAAAATACCATCCAACTCCCTCCACACACACACACGGGAGGAAACAAGCATAGCTTTGTGTCAGATCAACTCACTGGACCTATTTGCTTTGCAGCTGTTTGACCATTCAATCAGACATAAGAGAAAGTATTACCCATTTTGGCAACCACGGCTTCACTGCATGATTGGAGGACAAGTGGGAATACCAAGATAGGCAAATTACTAAAGAAAACTGGTGAATCTCCCCCACCATCAGTGCCGCAGTGCCAACACGTCTGCTGCATTTGCACAAAAGAACAACAGTGTTCAGGAGTCAGTACTTCTGTGTGATAGGGGTTGATGAGCTAAGTTTGCCTGGTGAAGGCAATAGGTATTCTCTGAAGAGGTAGTTGAACATTTACTCTAGCAAATCCTTGCAGTTGCCTGAAGAGATGGTCTCTGCCACATACTGATTGAAATGTTTTTGGTGGGTTGGTTTACATCGATCCACTCACTTAGTGGTTTCATGAAACCATTTGAGTGAGCTTTCACAATAAAGAGGAGGGAAGGGCTGCTCTTCTCAGAATTGGTGTAGGTTATTTCAGACTACAGACTTCAAACTGAACAGCTTTATTTTTCTTTCATGCTTGCATCTAGATGGAAAATGGAAATGCAGCCAATCCAGCCTAGAGCTAGTGCCACCACTTTTGCTCTTCTAAGTGGAGAATTTCCAGATTTGGAATAGAAGTTGGGAATTTAGGTGATTTCTTTCTTCATGCAGTGTGCCTGAGGGAGGCGTGGTGGCAGGCACTGTGGGCTGGGCTGCGGGGAGCATCATCCCATTTGTGCACTGCATCACCCGAGCTCAGCAGGCAGCCAGAGTGAATGAGCATATGCCTCGGAGGCAGGTTCAGTGCTTACCCAAGTGTCTGTAGGATCAAAGCCAACAGCTGTCTAATCTTGATACCAAGATTAGAAAATCAGTAACTTTGCCAAGAAGTGTGTTAATTGAAAGAACAGCAGTTAGAACAACTGTCTGTCTGGGAAGGTGTAGCTCTCTAAGTACACCTCGTAACACTGAGACAGATGTACATTTAACATTGACATCTTCACTAGTAAGTAATTTGTTTGGTTTTCCTTTGAGTGTTATTATTAGAGGCTCAATATTGGGTATATTTTCTGTTCAGGTAAATGATGATACTTTTTGACAAGTCCAGTTGTACATTTCCTTGACTGGGTTCTACAGAAACTTACTACAGATAAGTTGGAGGGGGTGTAGTTGTACACCAGCAACCTGGTGTAGTGGTGGGAGGTGTCCGGGCCCATGGCAGGGGGTTGGAATTAGATGGCCTTTAAGGTCACTTCCAACCCAAACTGTTCTGTGATTCTGTGAAATCTGCCTCACTGCAGCTCTTATAGTGAATCATGAATTTCCTTTTTTGTTTTATTTTGTTTTGGAATAAAGAGTAATTTTTAAGACCAAACCATTCCATGATTCTATGATTTAATTGTATTTTGTTTTTCACCTGGAAGTTCTGAACATAATGGACACTCCCCTGGTTCCTTTGCAGGTCAGGGCACAATGGGATTCATCCCTCAGTTGTAATTTGTGAGGGCGTTTGAGATTTGACATTATGATCTTTTAACAAATTTAACCAAGTGAGGGGAAAGCCTGAATATGTAGTTTTATTACTTAATGATATGCTAGCAAATTTAACAGTCTGTTTAGAAACCTGAAACACTGAGTTGTTGTCATAAAAGAGTGGTGGAAAGTGATTTAAAAATCCAGGAATGACCCAGGGAATTGAAACATATTCTATGATTCTTGTGCTCATTATGGCTTGATGAAAAAGTTGATTTTTATAAGAAAACCCTTAAAAGATTACCTTTTTCTTTTCCAAAGATTTCAAATTGAATCTGTTGCTTCAGTTCTTCAAACTTACATAACTATTGGAGCAGTTTTTTATTCTGCTTTCTTTAATGCTGTTTAACTTTTTCTTCTAGAAGCAGGGGTTTCTGAAGCTTTAGATGTACGCCAGGTTTAAGGTTAGTTTAGGAAATCTTATTTTGGCTGCCATTGTATTGCAAGCTTAAAATGAATGAAAATGTTGTTTCAAAAGTATGTATCACCAGACACTCATTTGTTGATACATGCGATATCACATAAAACCTGGCATGCAAACCATGTGATCCCACTCTATATGTATTCTGCAAGTATTCTCCAAGTCTAAGTTCTGCGCTGTTTGAGAGAAAGCTGGCTCGACCTCCCCAGGTGTTGCCACAGGCATTCTGGCACTGGCTGAGTTCAGCTGAGCGTGATGAGGTGGAAGCAACGGTTGTTATCCTTGCTGTGGGCAGAGAGCAGCCCGGCGGGGCCTGCTGCCAGGAGCTGCCCGCAGCCATGGGCGGCCGCCTCCCAGGCCTCGGGGCCTGGCGGGAAGGCCGGGAGCTGGGCAGGCCGGCAGCACTGCGCTGGCCTCGGGGCTCCTCTCCCTCAGAGACGGGGGTCTGAGGTGGTGGGGCTGGGCTGGGTCCGAATGGCTTTGCTGGAGCGTGCTGGGGTCGTGGTGGGAGAAAAGAAATACCTAGCCTGGGCTTGCCTCTTTGGGGCTGGGAGGAGGACAGTGTCTGGCATAATAATCGTTATATTGCCTTGTTTGCGGTTTAGTCATTTTGGAAGGTGGTTATGTGAGGGAAGAAAGAAAAGGAGCTAAGCTCGCATACTTTGATATGCAGCAGTGTGGTATTTGTGCGATTTTTTCCTTCACTGTCCCGGGAGATAGCCTGTAGACTGCTTACAGAGTAAGCTACTCTTTGTGAAATGAAGAGAAGGAAGCTACTGCTCATATTGTATGCCTTCTCTAGGAATATTGAGATTCTTTTTGAAAATCTAATTTTTTATTACTGTAATATTGTATCTTGTGAATTTTTTCTTTTCTGAAGGGAGTTAGAGCATGGTATGTGTGCAGGAGATGCATCAATACCGCCTGTACTATTTTCAAACTATTAAATAGATCATAATCTTTAATATTAATAGTAACTTCTTTTTTTTTTTTTTTATATGTACTGGGGTTGTTAGTGTGTGCTGTCTCCACAATAATGAAGATTGGGATTCTCAAACGTTCATCCTGTCTATCCATTCTGTGCTATCAGTAGCCCAGTACAATGGCTATAACTTTACTGCTTTAATTTTTATTTTTTTTTAAAAAAAAGAGCATTATTACCATTAACCATAATAAATCTCTTTGGTTTGCTCCCAACAGCAAAACACTCTGCTGTTAGATGCCATTCCTCTTTGCATGATACAAAAACCTCTATTGTTTCTGCCTTCTTGATGTTTAGTATTCTTTACGCATCTTGGACTTTGCTACTTCTGGTAATTTCCACAAGATAGTATTTTAAAAATAATCTTCCAACATCATGCTGCTCGGTAATGTCTGCCTGTTCTTTACATTCCAGTTTCAGTTTGTGAAGGTGAAGCGCAGTAATAGGAACATATGCTGATAAGTGTAGTATGAAGTTCTCTGTTATTTTGGTTAAGTTTGGAGAGGTGTTAGAAGGAAGATGAAAATTTATAATCCTGAAGATTTGTATTTACTTAAATGTCCCTGACTGAAAATGTAAACTATTTAAAAATATTGTTTATTACAGGCAAAATGCCAGCCCCTGAGCAGACCCCAATGGTGGAAGATGGGCTGCCACAGACAGCACAAGAAAATTCCACAGTCCCAGGCATGGAACCAGAGACTACTGCCACTACCATTTTAGCTTCTGTAAAGGAACAGGTATATGCCTTGCTTTTAGCAATTCAGAAATCCAGGATGCATTTCAGAATTAATCATTGTCTTTTGTAGTATTGCTGGAAAGAAACATTGTTTCTGAAATTTGTTTCCTACTGTTAGTATAGTGCATTTTGTATGACAAAATGTGGGTATCTGAAAGGGTTCACTTGACTGCAACAAACAGAAGCATCATTATGGTATTCTTTATCAAATGTTGTATATGCCGTGATGTAAATCAGATTTGAGATATGGGTTTGTTGTTCAGACAAAATATAAAAATCAGTACTGTAGAACTAATGCAACTTTGAGGATCAGACCTTTTTGTCCATTCTGTAAAGTTGTATACAGTGTTACAGAATTACGCTCATAAAGAGTTTGTATGGTAAGTTAATGTTTTGTTTAAGAATAGGTCTTAATATTTGGGTTTGGGGTTAAGTATCAGTGTCCAGGTAACAATAGATTTTAAATCTGCAAAACATTTCTGAAATGTATCTTAGCAATTATAAGGGGGTGGAGAAAAACATGATTGCATCATATGGTCTGAATATAAACAAGTTTCATACCTGTGGAACCCTTAGTCTTAAATGAAAACTTACTGCAAGGCCATGAAATTTGGATCTTAATTTCATGACTAAATACTAGTTTTGAGCTTGTAATAGACTAATAAGTTCTCAGTGATTTTAAAGCTGAGCTTCCAATGTTAAGGTTATTAAGGCTGGAGGCTATCAAGATATGAGTAAGCACAGTTAACTTGGTTATAAAGAGCTTGCGCTACCTCATCATCTGAAAACAGCAGTTGGTCTTGCACTGCCTTAGCTTATAACAAATGTAAATTGGAACTCATTTGCTTAAAGTACATTTGTGGTGATTTTATGTTAGTCCATATTATTTTGCAGTTGACAAAGAACATGCTTGTAATGGTATCTCAGATGATGAGCAGCACTGTAATAAATGACAGTGCTATAATTCCTAGTGAAATAAGGAATAATTTCACCAGCCAAAAATCTTACCACTGTGATTACTGTCCAGAAATGCTTTTGTGAAATTTAATGCAATAGTGATTGCTTAAACCGAACATACAATTATGACAGCATGATCTACATTGGATTGATTAAAAATAAATAAATAAATAAATATATATATATATATGAGGCATTCGTTAACATACCCTTTCCTACCCAGGAAACATTTTATCTTGTTCTTACAGGAAAAAATGGATAATGGAATATTTCCTTATTATAAAAAGGAGGTTAAAACCTCTTCCACTCTTCATTCAAAAAAAGACCTTCAAATTTATGGATATTAAGCTACTGATAAAAGCAAAAATACAACTAAAATTTTGTTTTAATAGTTGCTGAAACACAAACTTAAACTGTAGCTTAGCTCTGTAAAATGTATAGACACGTTAGAATGAGTGGAATGGGGAGGAAGATAAAAATCATGTTTCGCTCTTGAAAATAATAGCTTGAAGGTAGTAAGAACCAAACTGTAGCTTTCTGGTATTCTTTCTGTTGATATTAATTATGGACAGACACTGACATAATCAACGCCCTTCCTGTATGGCACAAATCCCGGAACAGAATATTTTCCAGTGCAGTTATTTACTTTATTAAGTTTGAATGGAAACTAATATGCTGTTTATTATGGCTTAACTTCGTTTTATTCAGAAATCTCTCTTTATTTGCAGTGGATCTGTATTTGTACAATAGAGCTGCCACACCTTAAATTCATTACTTTAGACACGCTTAGAATGGAACCAAAGTTGAGAAAAAAAATATATCATTACTTGTTCAACTGTACAAGATTTTAACCTAATAAAAACCATTAAAATTACTGTGGTAGTTCTGAAATAAGTACATCAATTTATTGAATGACTTTGTTAAGCAATGACTACCATAGTGGCGTAGATATAGACATATCTATGACATATCGTATGGCACAGATATTTTGAATCCTCTTTGGCAGGGGAGTTGGACCCGATGATCTCTTGAGGTCCCTTCCAACCCTACAATTCTGCAATTCTGTGATATACAAAGTTTCAGTAATTAATAAGCCTATTAACTTTACAAGACATTTTAAATAACCTCTCCATTTGTTTCCTTTTCTTGCGATCACAAATCAGTATAAGGCAACCTTGTTATCAGAATAGAGCATGTGCTTTGAACTCTGGACACTCCCCTCCTTGAGACAAAATTGCCAGAGAGCTGTGTAAATCTTTTGATTATATTCTAGGGAAACAAATGCATCATTTTCACCAAAAATGAATTGAGATTGGCAGTATAAGAGCAAAGAAAATTTGATTACTACTGCTTTGTCTGTGGTCTTCTGATAAAGCTGAGTTTTTAAACATGAAAACAAATCCCTAATTAGTATAAACTACGCCATTGCCACCTCCGCTGTCTTAAATGAGGGTAGGGATAAGCTATTCTGTTTGCCTCACTAGTGGACATACTTTTGGATGAAAATCAAGGGAAGGACTGACTCTTAACACAACTTAATTTACATTTCTGGTATTGGATTTCCTTTTTGAATGCAGGAAAATCCAAAGATGAACTGAACTAAAGCTGAAATGTATTTTAGCCTTTTTTTTTTTTCTAATAGTTGCATGTATACAATGGTGTTTTGTTTTGGAAGGGCAACATCATAGCAGTTATTTTTTGGAGAAATATAAAGACAGCTAGTTGCCAACTACTCTAGATGAAATTCTAAATTATTGGGAATCGCTGCTCTTTCACAAGCATGGCCCTTACACTACTGAATTTAGAGTTAATTGTTGCTGAGTTGGGAAGATGAAGTGGGTGACCAGTTCACCAATTCAATTGAAAATTGAATTTCCTGGTTGGTGTTGTCTTTCCTTTTCAGTGATTGGGCTGAGGGAGGAAAAGGTCTCACGGGAAGATACTTCAATTCCTCCGGCTTTGAAACGTAACATGAATATACTGCTGCTGATTTGTTTGCCAAGACAGAAGCAGTTGCAGCAGTGGTAGATTTATTTATTTCAATTTCTTTGTTCTTTAAATATCAGCTAGTTCAAAGATGGCCAACTTTTCACTTTTTCCTTTGTAAACAGGTGATGATATACTGAGAATGATTGAATATGCTTTTGGGTTAATAATCATAAATCTCTTGCGGTTTCCTATGTGCTTTTCTAGAAGTGTTCCCTTTTGTTCAACACTGCATCAAAACTTCTAAATTTTCCATAATGATATTGAACCATGTACTTAGAAAATGTGCAGTTTACTTTTTTTCCTTCTTTGTTGTTTAAGTAGAAAATTATTTAGATGACTATTGAGGAATTTTTTTATGGGGTTGGTGGGGGGGAAAGGAAAACTCTGCAAAAAAACGGCTTTCATATGGAATTGATAGAAAGAATGTGTTCTTTGTACATCAAAGAGTTTTTTATTGCACATTTAAAACATTTTTGCTCAAATTACTGTATTTTGATATTAAGTTTGAGAGATCTCTCTACCAGTTCAGATATAACTTTGATATAAAGCACTACATAATCCAACTGTGTAGGCATGTGGCTTCAACAGAATACCTGAAAAAAGATGTAATAAATTCAATTCTGGTAATCCAGCACAGCAATTGAACAGTCTTAGTTTGAAATTCTGATTTGGATTAGTGATCAATTAGATGGATAAATACGTATCTGTTCTGAGATGAACTCTTTGTTAAATAGTTGGTACTTCTTAGTAAATGGCTTTCCAATATTTGTATAAGGGAAACAAAATCTTTGCTAAATGACTGGGAGATTTTTTTTCAACTCTTCTCAAGTCTGAGAAGTCTGATTCCCAAGGCTTTAATTTTACGACAAAATTTCTGCAATTCCTCTCACAGATGAAGCTGCTAACTCATTTCCAGAATCAAAATTCTTTATACTCTGTTTTTTTAAAATTAGATTAGAAATTAGAATGAGAAATTATTTTTTCCTTCTAGCATTGTAGTGTTAAGCTTCTAAGGGAAAAATCCCTTTGAAGAAAAGCTTGCCTGAAACTGTGGGCATCCACAGAATATACTGGAGTATTTATACCTCTTGTAACACTGGTAGCTTTACCAGGCTCTACTCTGCAACAACTGAACTCTAATCAGCAGCTGGCAAAACAGCGCACTTAGCAATTTAAAATAGCCCATCATTGTAACAAACAGTTTTCAAAGAGGATGCTGCTCAGCTGAAGTCAATGAATACCTCAAGTGGCATTCCTCCTTTCTGTCATTGTATGAGAGTTCTTTTCTATTAATTGCTGAAATTTTGATTCCTCATCAGCTAGAGCAGCACTAAACTGTTTTACCAGACCACTGAACAATGCAGGCATAAAAGTATTAAGGGCTTTAATGGTCTGCTGCTGTTGAATGCAGAGTAAGTGTGATAAGCCAATAATTGTCGCCGTGTGATTTCACAACCTGTAATGTGAGATTCTCTTCACCCTATCCAACTTTTTATCTTTTATCTTCTGTTTTGGAAGATACTGAGATACTGAAAGCATGAAAATGCAGTTGTGTGCGTGAGGAAACTTTATTTTTACAGAAAACTTTGAGGTTGATCTAATATGGTTAGTTAAAAATTTTGTTTCTTTTCAATAGACTACAGTAGAGAATTCAAATATTGGGTCACGGAAGTACAGTATTCAGGTTGAGAAAATATATTTGATGTGTTTTAGTCAATTCCTTAATTTGTTTCAGAATTAAAGCAAGTGGAAGCATGTAGGACTGTGCATGGATTAGTGCAGGGGCTGGCATTTGTTTTGTGAAGGAGGTATAAATTAACTTAGTTTTTTCCTCTTGTTTTGCACCTTTGTATCATAGAAATGTCCAAAATGTAACTGCCTTTCCTTAGCACAAGGAATCCTTACATAGACAATGAGAGCTGTGTGTCTCTGCACTGTATGTTGCACCTGAATGAGAAACAGTAGCTGACAGGTAAAAGTATTCCTCTCAAATGCTTGCCAGCCATTTTAATCAACTCAAACTACTGGAAGAGGCTCAGCTGAGTTGTTCAATGCTCAATTTTTTTATGATTAGGAAGACATTTCAAAGTTAACTTACAGTTACTTCCTGATTTTTCACAAAGATGGTGACATTTGGCGATTTAAGCAATTTAGCATATCCCTATGCCACTACATAGCATCACAGCCCTGTGTTTTGCCCCAGCCTGCTTCAGCAACCATTCAGAACTGGTAGAAGCTGACGCTGCTGCAAGATGCTTCCCTTTCTGTGGTGTCAATGGCATCATCTCTCCCAGGTGTCCCAACTGCCTGATCCTGGTATGGCAAGACAGGCACATGCCATTCAAAAAGAGTTGTTTTTGATGCTTGTCGCATCACTGCTGATTCTTGAACAATTGTCACTTGAAAGCCTTCAGTTAATCAATTGGATCCTTCTACCCTGTATTTAGAGTTTTAAATTACCTGTATTTTGCCAGGTTTCAAATTACAATAGGGCAAGAAGAACAAAATTATTGTTTTTCAATATTGTAAATCTTGAGTGCTTATTCTCCTCCATATTACAGAGGTCGAAAAGTTCTTGGTTAACAAAAATGAAAATGTAGGATCTCTGTGATGCACAGACAGACAGCACACAATTGCTTCTAAATTTTCTTATGCTATCCAAAGACTTCAATAAGAGAATAATAGTAATTATGGTCTGTCATACAAACGATGTTCCCATTACTTAACTGTTTTCAAGTATTTGTTTTAGTTGCCAAGCATAGTATGTTCACAACTTGTTTTTTCCACTTGTTAGAGAGCCACAAGCCTATAAGAGGTGCTCAGCTCTCAATAGAAGAGAGCAGTGTGTTTTCATGATTGGTATAGCTTGCCTCATCTGTGTCTTCTGGTAGTGAAGACCCTGAACTATCTTCGTGAATGAGGTCTCAACATCATTGCAGAAAAATTACTGCCGGGCATTCGGAGCTTCTAGGTCTGTTGGGTCAGTTGTGGTATACGCTATAACATTGACACCCCATGCAGGGTTTTTCCCTGCTCCAGAACCTTCTGCCTCCAAGAGCCTCTTGTTACAGAGCTCTGAAGTTTGAGTTTGGGCTTTTAATCACAGAAGCTTGTCTGCCTGCAGTCTGTATGTTTGCCTTTCCAAAGCAAGTCGCTTTCTTCTTTTTTGAACCGTGTATACTCTGCTTCTCCCTGAAAATAATGAAAAGTTGGTATTTTTATAGCTTCGTGTTAAGAAATGTGGCCTGTGGTTTTGCAATGAAATTTAGCTTATGAGCACAAAATTGTTGTTTTGTGAGGTGATTACTCACCTGTTTAGCAGTAACTACTTAGAATTGCGTTTTTTTTTCCTTTATGTATTGCGTAATCTTGGAAAAAAAATAGCTCTGTCCGAAGCATTGTAGTGTATATGTTTCAGAAGATTTGGTTAGTACCAAATCTTTGGTTTGGTTATTATGGCACCGTATTCTGTAATCTATGTATATAAATTTACTATGCCCTGCCCACGTAGATGATATTCTGAAAATGAAAACAAACATACTAATTATTTTGTTTGACTCTTCTCATATTGTCACAAGCCAGTGCTATAAAAAAATAGTTAGTTGTGATTTTTTGCTTAGGCTAGCAGCTTCCTGTGTTGCCAGCGTTGTATGGGAGCATCCTGTGTGAGGAGGACGGCTCCCACTCCTTTCAGAGAAGCTGTCTAGAGAAACAAATTCAAATAGCTTCCTGCAACAAATAGTATGTTATATGATAGATAAACAGATTGGCAGTAGGTGTCCATTCAAAGTGGTATCCCTCCCCCCTTCTCCCAGGTTTACTCTTAGCATGTGAAGTATTTTTTTAAATCTTTAAAAACAAACAAAACAAAGAAACAAACCAAAAAAACCTTTTTGTTTCTGAATGCTCATTTTGTTTGTCCATTTTTATGAAACTGACTATGGGGTCTGAAACAAAGGATAAATATTGGTTTATTGAGCGATGCAAATAGTATGAAAGAAGTACCAAATTTCTTTAAGGGACTATAAGCTATGAAAATGATCAATGCAGTTATTTAAAATTGATTAGGACTTAGTTTCCTGTAACTGTCTGATTTAAACCAAAACATCAGGTGTTCTAGCTATAAAGAAGGTGGCACCTCTAAAACCATCCATCCCTTAGGTATTTATGCAGGTATTTAAGACCTGCGGTTACTGACAGATACCAGATTTAAGAAGAGATGTACGTAAGTCAGCATCCATTGCTTTAAAAAGTATGTTAGCTTTGTTACTTCACTGGAACCACAGTCTGAACGCATAAGAACATTATTCAAATTTAAAAATGAAGGTGATTTTTTTTCTACTTTTACAGAGTAAATTAAATTAATCTTGCTTTCACGTGCAAAAATAAATTAGGTCTTCGTAGCTGTCAGAATGATTTTAAAATGGCAAATTAATCATAAAGGGAGATTCAGGATGGGTATCAGGAAAAGGTTCTTCACCAAGAAGTTAGTTGGACATTGGAACAGGCTCCCCAGGAACGTGGTCACGGCACCGAGCCTGCTGGAGTTCAAGGAGCGTTCTCAGATGCCCGGTCTGATTTTTGGGTGGTACTATATGGAGCCAGGGGTCGGACTTGATGATGCTGTGGGTCCCTTCCAAATCAGGGTGTTCTTTGATTCTGTAAACCTTTGCCATTCAGTGCACTGTGATATTTTTTCTTAGCAGCAGATACGCAGGTCATGAATAATATTGTAAATGGACAACTGAGGGTGTTGGTACAAAATCCACAGTGCTGAGTACCTCAGGTGAAGTGGCCAAACATGATTTCTTGTGTTTTTTTCTGTTGTGTCTACTTTGCACAGTTTTTCTGATTTAGAATACTAGTGAGTTTTGCTTTTTAAACATAGCATAAACTAATGGAGTAAAATTTATGACTACGTCGTCAGTTTGTTACATTCATGTTTTCCACACCCAAGAAAAATAGAAATATGGTTCTTTATGTTTTAACTAGCTTTTTATGTTTTATTTTTTATTTTTTTTTCAGCATGGGGAAAAATAGCTTTGTTTTTGTTGTTGTGTTTATTTAAATTATCATATTTTATTTAAATAGACAGTTTGTTAATTTGGGTACTGTGCAGCTTCCTGCACTGATTTTATATCACAGTGTTCCTTTAAGAGAAAAGTTGTCTGTCACTCAAAACCAAATCATATGACTTTCTACACAGGGGTTACGCTCTCTGAGATGTGATGTGAAGTTAGCTAATTTTCAGCAGAAAAAGAAAAGACTTTTTCCTACCTCAGTGCTTTCAGTTAAACCTCACTAATCCTGATCTTTGTAATCACCTGAAATCCTCAAAAAACCTCAGGTTATTATTGGTACTGGGTGGAGCTCTGTTCTCCAGATGAAGAATTTGAGTATGCTTTGAGGAGTTATCAGGAAGGATAGGGGAAGGATGCCTATTAAAACTGTAAAAAAGCAAGCACATTGTGAAATAAGAGGTCACTGATTTACCTGATCTTAGTTATCTGGTTCTTCTCTTAAACACCTTTTGGACAGAAACGTGTGATGCATTAGTTTATAAGATGCCATCCTGGAGTAAAGTATTTTGCTGCAGAAATACATAGGAGCTGGTGTAGATCATAGACTCATAGGATGGCTTGGGTTAGAAGGGACCTTAAAGTCCATCCACTATCTAGTTCCAACCCCATGTCAGGAGCAGGGATGCCACCTACTTCTGGCCCGCTGCACTCTGGCCTGTAGGAGACAGCAAAGCGGGTGAGTACTCAGATAAATGCGTATGTATAATATGCATTAAGGTTTCCAGATTAAAGTTATTTTTATTAATGTCTCTGCCTGTAATGAAAAGGCAAAGCAATAGAGATTGGCTGAGTGGAAGCAAATAATAGCTAGCATATGTTTTGTTTTTATTCATCTAGTTAAAAGATCAGTAAAAAACAAATCTGCAACCTGAGTCTTGTGTTCAATTTCATAGTTTAAATAAATGACATTACTTTTAAAACTATTTAAACAGCAAGGAATGGGAGGGAGTCTTAGCCGTGGGGTACACTTCTTACATTATCTCAGCAAGTGAGGAATGCAATACTGTTTATTTTAAGTTTGTTGCATGCTATGTCATATTTTACTTGGGAAAAAGCTTGCCTTGCCTACATTTTCTTCAAAAGTTACAGAACTTCAGCATCTGAATGTTTTTTTGAAAATCTGGGCATTCCCCACTCAACATGTTAATGTCTGGCTGGTGAATCGATTTTGGATAAGTGGCTCATCTATATTCACTGGAAAATAAATTCTCATGTATGAATTTATTTACTTTTTTGCTTAATGTACTTTAAATATAATATATATTCCTCTCCAAAACACAAACTGTACAAAAGATCAGAATGCATGTGTATCTCTTCTGTATAACATGAAGTTACCTCATGCTAATACCTGGTATCAGCCTCTGAAGGCTGGGTCTGTGCTATTGGATGTGGTTCCATTTTGTACAAACCTTCCAATATTATCCATGTTTTCTAGTCCAAATACAGGCCCATAAGATGTGCTGTGGTCCAAAGGTTATCACATTCATGATGCTTTTTGTATCAGGTCACAGGATTAAAAGGAGTGTTAACTTTCAAATTCTGTTCAGAGGAGGATTTTAATAACATCCAAGTTTAGCACATATGTCCTAAAATGCTTTTTCATGTCTCAGCATTGACTGTGCTGAGCTTTCTAATGTTGAAGCTTGACAGTAAATGTCAGCCTAGTGGAAAGAGTTTATTTCTCTTACGCTATAAATGAGCACTGAATTGCCTCCATCAGCTGAAGATCAGGGTGGCCTGGAAAGAGATGAAAACCACATCTACTTCCTCTGGTCCCCATGGTCCGCATATTTATTTTTTGGGTGCTTTACTGTAAATATGCAACTATTTCAAAATGGAAAAGGCTTTGTGCCATGAGGAAAGATCATATGCTGGCATTTAGGGTAAGCTAGATGTCTATCTGTTTTTAGGGTTCTTTTGGTTATCTCTTTTGGTTATCTGAGCCCAAAACAATCAGAAACCATTTGAAAGTTATAAAATTTTACTCTAACAGATGATGGATCTTAAAATTTTACTTGATATGGAAGCCTGAAATTACCTTGACCATTGCTGTCCAGTTAGACCTTCTCTGCTTTCAGCATGGTGTTATGCTGCATTTCAGGACTGCTGTTTTCTTGGGCACCCTGAAATCCAAATCCATCTTAGTGTTCTCAAGCGTAACATTGCGTAAAATATTTTCTTAGTGGAGCAATAGCAGAAAAATGCAGTCTTGTAATGTGGATGGGCCATGAAGTTGATCAGAGCGCTGGAGCGACCTCTCCTATGAAGAAAGGCTGAGAGCTGGGGCTGTTCAGCCTGGAGAAGAGAAGGCTCCAGGGTGACCTCATTGTGGCTTTTCAGTACTTAAAGGGGACTTATAAAAAAGAAGGAGAACGACTCTTTGCTCGATCAGATAATGACAGGACAAGTGGAATGGTTTTAAACTAAAAGAGGGGAGATTTAGATTAAAGGTTAGGAGGAAATTCTTCACTCTGAGGGTGGTGAGGCACTGGCACAGGTTGCCTGGAGAGGTTGTGGATGCCCCATCCCTGGAGGTGTTCAAGACCAGGCTGGACGATGCAGGGTGGCATCCCTGCCCGTGGCAGGGGTTGGAACTCGGTGATCTTTAAGGTCCCATCCAACCTGATCCCATTCTGTGCTTCTGTCCGATGGCAGTAGTGGGTAAGTTCATCATGCTGGAGAGAAAAAGCCCTGCTGGACAATATTTAGAATATCTGGAAGTATTCAGTTTGGTTATTGAGCAGCGAGAAGTCTATGAAGGTGTTTACAATCGGTTGAGTCTTATGGGAGGGGCAGTAACTTCTGTGGCACATCTTTAACTGGCCAGTTTGTTGTATTGGAAATTGTATTTGTTATATTTGTTAGTTGGCTTCCTGATTAAATCAGTGCTAATTAGCCTCCTATTTGGAGGCAATCTCATTGCAGGAGTCAAGAGAAGAAACTTTATCCCTGCTTCTGCAAGGTGAATCTTGGTTTTAGAGTAGTGTTTAAGCACAGTTACTCCGACCTCTCCCCCTGGCTGGAGCTGAGAGGTGCAGAGAGATTCTTGCAGACTGCTGGGAGCCACGGGTGCATTGCTGAGCTGTGCTTGCTCTTGCTGAACAGCTGCACAAGCTGCGAGAAGTAGAGATCTCTTTCAGGAGCTGTTAAGGAAAATAAAGTATTTAAGCCTTGTTCCTTGTAACCTAAGGTATGAAATAATTGTTTGCATTAACTACAGTCTGTGAGTCAGTGACTTTTGTGATATGGCAAGGCTTGCAACTAATGTGTAATACAATTACATCAGATACATTTGGGGTGGGGGAAAGCTTATTGGTTATTTACTTTTTGAAATTAAAGGAATGCTTGTGTTGTATTTGACTTCCTTCAAAATTGATCGAATTATTAATTAGTAATGTGCATCTATTTTAAATAATATTGAACGGTTTATTTAACATGATGGGAATGGAGAATATCAAATTGAAAAATAATATGTTTGCTCTGATAGAATACTTCTCTGTCATTAACAAAACCAAACCGTGGAGTAAAACTTCACAAATATCCTCTGACGGTACGGGTTTCAGAGTATTATATTCATAAAGAAACATATTTCTAGATTTTCATAATACACAAAGATTCTGTGTAGCTCCATGTACTTCCCATGTCTTCCTGGGAGTATTATGTTCCGAAAGCTGTTCCAGATTTTATGAAGGCTGAGGTTTGGTACTTACGACTGAGAAATATAACAAAAGCTGACATATGAAATGGTGAAATAACACATCTCTGTCTGCAGCCGTTTCAAATAACAATTTCCGAGTTTTTGAATACTGAAGTCAGAATGTAGCATAGCTTAGGATTTGAAGTTTTACAATTGGAAAGGGTAGACTACAATATTTTATGGTACAGCTCTCTTATAAATTAAATTGAGGACCGACTTTATAGGCACCAATTTTGTTAGATTGTGACAACATGAGAAGATACCAAAAATTTTAATTGTAGGAGGAATAAAATCCACAAATGCTTAAATACGCTTTTCTTTTTGTAACAGGTGATTAAATTTGCATGAACCACTGATTTAAAGAACCATTAAATTCCCCCTTTCATCTAAGAATTTATTCCACTAAGGAGAAATCAAAACAAGAAACATGATTGTGATGAAACTTAATTTTTTTCAGAATAATCCACACCAATTTTTTAACATCAAGAATGCTTTTCTTTTTATTTTGAAATTTCAGGAGCTCCAATTTCAAAGACTTACCAGAGAACTGGAAGTGGAAAGGCAAATTGTGGCTAATCAGCTAGAAAGATGTAGGCTTGGAGCAGAATCACCAAGTATCGCCAGCACAAGGTACAAGTCCTGATGACTTCACTTTCATATGTCCCATGAGTTAAAGGGCTTCTTATGTCCTGTATACATATTTCCACTGATAGTTGTTCACCTTCCATTAATATCTTAAGTATAAAAAAATGTAGATTTGCTATAAAGAATTGTGAGACAGTTTTGAAAGACCTCTTTAATTATCGACTACATTGTCAGTATAGGGTGTGAAAAGCTTTAATTGCACTTAAGTATGCTGAAGTTTGCTTTTACGATTCAGCCAAAGAGAAATGCAGTAGACTTATAAATATTTGTATCAAACTAACAGTGCTAGTTAAATGCAGTAGTCTTTATGATTTCGTTTTTCCTGAATGAGCTGCCTAGTTTCATCCAGCTCTTCTGAAATACTTCCGCATTACGTTTGTTTTCAGGGAATATCTTGCTGTAATTTTACTGTTAGCATATTTTAAGCAGTGTGAAACATGCCTGATATATTTAATGTATAATGATAATAACTGTAGCAAAGCATTTCATTAAAATTTCATTAATATTTTTATAAGAAGTATGACTTTTTTTTTCAATTCCTTAGCAAATGTTTAAACTCTTAAATGTATTTGGGTGATTATTCATTTGGAATACGTTAAGTGATTGGTAGCTCTTAATTCTCAAAGCGCTGATAACAGTGCATTCTCTTATGAAACACTTATACCTGCATTTCAGGTTGCAGCACACTTCATGTTGACATGTATAGATAGAATGTGCTCTGAGCATTATATATCTTTTTTCCTTGATTACTGTTGTTCTTGTATTCTTTCAGAAGTAAACTTAGGTGCCATTTTGAAGCATTTCCTTCTGAGGTCATGATGCACATTTCTGCAAATTAAATAGAAAGTTGATCCTTCAAAACCTTAAGAAATGGGACGTGATTATTTGCAATAAATAAGTATTTTTTTAAAAATCCAGTGTAGCCCCTAACACAGCTGTTTTAATACATCTTATTACTTGGCTTAAGGTGTCATTTGACAACGTTGTTCCTAGCATGAGAACTCTGTTTGAGAAACTTCAAAATATTTAGAAACATTCATTGGACAAGATAACTATTTTATACCCTTCCTGCTTGCCCATCCTTCCTCCAGATCCAAGCACTTCTGCAGTTACAGTTCAGATTTTGGTTTTGGAAGCTCAACAATATTAAGTTCTTATGGAAGAATAAGTAGAAAGCCTCTATTATTATAATTTATGCCTACCGATACCTCTCATTCAGTCTTGAACCTCCTAATATCCGATTTCAGAGAATTTGCCTGACCAGTATACAAGGAAAAATGTTTTCTAAATTTGCTGTATGGGGATGTAGAGAGCAAAGAGCACTAGAATTAGCTTATCCCACTAATAAAATTGTGTAGTTTTTGAAATAATGTACAATTACCAGCATCTACACAATGAGGTACATACTATACGTTTTATTACTTACCAAGATGAAAAACGTAATTTATAGCTTCTCAGAGTCATTTGTTCTTTCATTTGCTCTTTATGGCTAAGCAACATTTGTGTGAAAAAGCTGATGAAAACGTAGGGGAAGAAAACATCAGCATGTAAGTTGGTTTGTAATATGTTTTGGTATGAGAACATCTGTGACCGTAGGTAAACTCTTCAAGCACTTGTTTTCAGGGCCATAAAATTTTATTAGTAACTATGGAAAAATGAAACATATTTTAAAATAAAAATTAATTATAGTCTTAATTTTTATAGACACCCTTATCTTCTCACCACTGTTCTACTTTCTTTAATTTTTTCTTATCCCAGCTGAATCTAGTCTCATGATGATAAGAATGCAATACTACACTACTTTTTTTTTTTTTTTACTGAGGGACACTGGATTACAACTTGATTTGCTCAAAACTCTGAGATGTGTGTGTCTTTGGTTAATATTTTGTCTTATTCTTTAATGTGGCCGTGCTTTTTAAGAGATGTGTGAGAAGCTGAAACAAAAAATCCATATTAGAACCAGATGTTTCCATTTCTGCACAAAGCATGGCTTCCGGTGGACTTAGGGTTGTTGAAAGAATCAAAGTAAAACAGTAGCTTAGAGGAGTGTCATGGCAGACACAAATGCAACTGCAACACTTATACCTGTATTAAAAAAAAAAAAAAAGGTATGTTTCCCCAAACTGGGTGATATAAATATCTTGCTAAGGCTGACAAGGTATTAAACATGAAGAGGGCATCAGAGGCATAGTAAGTCTTGGAAACTTAATGCTTTGGGGATGGTGAACAGCCTGCTCAAAGACACACAGAAAAGTTAAGCATCTAGGCAGCAAGATAATGTTTCTCCCAGACAGATACAAGAATTTTCTAATGAGGCCTTATTTGGGAGGGAGGCAGGACAAAAGTGCAGTATAAGATGCATACACTTCTTTATTTATACCCTTTGTTCAGGTTTTCTGCCCCTGAGCAAATCAACAATGCTTTGTTTCAAAGATAATGCTTTAATCTCCTTTAATGCGGTTACAACGTCGGGAGCATTTGATGTCGGAAGTCCAGCTGAAGGCTTTTTTGACTTCAGTGATGTGGCAATGCCTCTAACTTACCACTTCTAAACTGGTTTCTGGCAAGGCAGCACTGGCCTGGAGGTAGTGCTGCTTGCAAAACAGACGCTGACCCCAAGTCACAGGTACACGCATGGCAGCATGTGGCCATCTGGGTTGTTGCAGCTTGGGCTTTAAGCTGTTCTGTGCTTCAGTCAAATCATCCCTTGAGCCAGCTCATTACCCAGTTGCACAAGTGCCGGCTCGAGAGAAGTCTTCTAACAGCTGGTGAGACAATGGGGAAATGCAACATCAGTGGCTTAAACCAAGTTAAATCTGCAGCTAGTACCTGTGGCCACTCGTGGTCTTTGTGGCTGTGAGCCT
The DNA here is from genome assembly GCA_011075105.1 of Heteronetta atricapilla. Lineage (NCBI taxonomy): Eukaryota > Metazoa > Chordata > Aves > Anseriformes > Anatidae > Heteronetta > Heteronetta atricapilla. The sequence goes on from CM021737.1 coordinate 38,894,778, forward strand.
AGATGCTCAAATGAGATGGAGCATACTCCATGCAGATGTAGGCATGGTCTGCAACTGTGCACCTGGATAAATCCGTCTGGAGGTAGCCACTGATGGTGAGACTGCAGCTTACTGAGCTCACCTGAGAAGGACTCATGTTGCTGAGGAATGGTTCGTTCTGTTACTGCTAGTCATTCTGTCTTTGTTGCTTTGTACACATGAACAAAGCAAAACAAACTGACAGTACTTGCAGTTTATATTTGTTAGGCTGTTGCAAGCCTTTATTACAACTATATTCTAAATGCAAGCAACATGTAGGAGTAGTAGTCGGCTGTTTTGCTCTCTAAAGGAGTATGAAAGTTGACGACAGCAGCAGATTTGCATGTACGAAGGAACTGTAATGTGGGCGGAGAAGGAAGCACTATTTCAACTGCCCTGAATTCCAAAATGTTTTTATTTTTGTGTACGTGTAGGTTATTGCCTGTTAAAATGCTTTCTTCTCGTAATTAAATTTATAAATGGGTATTGTCCTCAAGCTTTTCTAAGATCTTTCATGCCATCCCATTGCATGTGAGTATTAATTATTTTTCACATGTTACACACTACAAGATTGGAGATGGCAGGCTTGGAAAAACAATGCAAAGTCTCAGTTTTATTTTTTACTTCTTGTGTTGTGTTATAACATGCACAAGTTTCTATGAGGAAGCCACTAGGCTGTTCAGCCTCCCATACAAGCACAGATACAGCATTGCAGCTAACTTTCCATCTGCAGTGTTACTCAGTCGGATTCAGTTCTGGGCTGCCAGGTGTGTTGGAGCGCATGCTGATGCAGGTAGATAACAGTACGTGTCAGGGGTCAGCAGTCAGACTTGCTTTATAAAAACACATTGCCTAACCTCTCAGGTGAGAGTTGGCCAAATGACTTGCACAGAGTCAATTCATCTCACTCTTTCCGTGAGTTACTGCGTGCAGCTCTTGAAAACTGAATGTTTTGAGGAACCAAAAGGTTCATATTTATTAATTTAATTGTAAAATATTACACTCATAATAGCACCAAAAAAGTGACATAAAAGGCACGCTAGACATGGTCATTTAAAGAAAACGGGTCCTTTTGGCATTATGGTAAACAGTCAAAAAATAACACTTCAAGTACTGAATATACTGAATTGATCAAATTTGAGTTGTAATGCACCTACCTGAAGTCTTTTGAGTTTTGTAAAACGAAATTAATGTTGTAGCTACTAGAGTGGTTTATTTTCTCTGCTTTATATAGCAGATAATAGGTATTGGAAAAAAGGGGTTAAAATACTATGTGCACTTTCTGCAGTCTATAAAATATTCCAAAGAGATTCTGTAAAATATTGTACTCTAACTGAGCACTGATTGTTTTCTTCAAGATGAACATGTATTGCATTTCATGCTCATATTTTTTTTATTTTTTTCCTACAAGTGGGAGAATGCTTATAAGGATTGTGAATAAGGCAAGTGGTTTTGCTTAAAGGTGAGCGCATCATCATGTTATGCTGGGTAACTTTTGTTCCACTTGAGGAGCAGTAATGGGTGAGACACTTCCAAATGGTGTACCATGCTCGGGGCATTCCAGGGCATGCAGCAGCAAGTTTGTCCCAACAGCACTGACCTCTGCTCACTCGTTATTCTTACAGAAACTAGTTTGTTCATATGACACATCAAGTGTTTCAGACTTTCCAAAAGGTGTATTTGAAATTGCTTGTATACATGATGTCACCAAACTTTCATGGCACGTTTTAAGCACCATAAAGTTTACCTTTAGAATCAGTATGTGCTTTGAGGGGACATGGGTATAGGGGTGTTAGATAGGTTAGATAGGAATTTCAGTTATTTAATAATATACACTAATTTTACACTTAGTGGAATTTGAAAATAAATCAATGGAAGGCCTATATTAAATTTAAAAGAAATAAAGGATATACTTTAATTTTCTTTGTTGCAGAGCTTCAGTGCACAGTAATCATAGAACCGTAGGAATCACAGAATGGCTCGGGTTGGAAAGGGACCGCGTAGATCACCCAGTTCCAACCCCCTGCCATAGGCGGGACACCTCCCACAGGTTGCCCAGGGCCTCATCTGGTCTTGAACACCTCCAGGGATGGGGCATCCACGATCTGTGCCAGTGCTTCACCACCCTCCGAGTGAAGAATTTCCTCCTAACCTCTAATCTAAATCTCCCCTCTTTTAGTTTAAAACCATTCCCCCCTGTCCTGTCATTATCTGATTGAGCAGCATTGCTTTCCATCTTTTATAAGTCCCCTTTAAGCACTGAAAAGCTGCAGTGAGGTCACCCCAGAGCCTTCTCTTCTCTGGGCTGAACAGCCCCAGCTCTCAGCCTTTTTTCATAGGAGAGGTCGCTCCAGCCCCTTGGTCAGGATTAAACATATCCAATAGTATTTAGCTAGGTAATGAATAATTTCAAATCATGGTGTCCTAGTTGATCATTGTAGAGCTGTTGGAAGAAAATCTGAGGCACGTGCAGTAATATTGCATTTATCGTAACACTTAGAAAAAAATGATGATTAATTACATCAGGAGTATTTAGCTAGGAACTACTTAGGTTAGATAAACCAGCCAGTTATCAGGTCCCATCGTGGTAGCTAATGTTAAACATTTCAGAGGGAGTAACTGTCTCTGTTGCAGAATGAAGGAACGTCCTTTTATTAGAAGTTGGTCTGTGTCATGATTGTTTTAGACCTCACGTTCTTATTCAGTGTATTATAAATCCTCTTTTATCTACTTGTAAGGTTTTTATTCTTTTTATTACAAGTAATTGCATATAAAGGTATGTTTTTTATTCTAATGCTCTTCAGACTGTAATGATATTTTGTGATTCTGATTTCAGAACGTAAGAATGGATTCTTAGTCTTGTTTGTTCTCCTGTAGGTTTAAAAAAAAAATCTCATCAGATGTCTCTTCCTCTGTCAGTATAATTAGATTTTCTCTGAAATATCCTTACTTTAGAATTGTATCAGGAAATGCACTCATTTTTCTTATCTTCCATTTGAGCTATTTCCCTTGTAGAAAGAATAACAAGACCAGAACCATTAGTTTGTGTAACATTAACAATTTTTTCTATATTTTTCATGTTTTCCTCAAAACCTACGTTCTAGTTACTTTTTTATTGTACCCACATCCACTGATGTCTCCTGCTTGTACGTTTTCTTTCTTGCTACCCAAGATTTTAGGTTTTCAGGTCTTCAGGCTGTCCTGAGAATGTAAATATAACAAAAATCATGTTCATAGGCACTTTCTTTAGTGGTTAAGTTGGACATAAAACCTCTGTCATATATGAACTGGTCCAAATATTCCCATCTTTGCCTGTAACTGTTACATTTCTTGTCATAATGCTTCCCATTCAGCCATCTAGGTGAATGATTTTCAGGTGTTTAATAAACTAATCTCATCTCCAGATTTCAGTAGTACATTCAAAGGTGCTTAAACACTGCTGCTAGAAGAAATTCTGGGACAGCTCTACAAGTATTTTTTGACATTAAAAATAAGTTGGTTTTTTTTTGTTTTGTTTTTTTGTATGAGCAATTTTCTAATCCTACGGGTGTTTTTCTTTAGTTTTGTTGTTTTTTGAATTTATTGTGGCTAATCAGTTATCTAAATGAGTTTGTCATACGCTTCGCAAGACATTTTTAAACATGTAAGTAAATAGATAGGCTTGCTGCTTTTCGATCTTTTCTGTTCTGTTTCTAGCCAAACAGTTGAAGTAGATTAAAGATGTAGGCTTGTCTTTTCCAGAACTTGGCTTGCCGCTGTCACGGAAGCTTGAGTGTTTGTAATTGATTTCAAGTAACTAATTGAAAACTCAAATATTTAATATGTTCAGGATTGCCTTCTGTACCTTCTAAAGATAGCACCAGAAAAATAATGGTTTACAATGAGGGAATGTGTAGTACTGGTAGCAACTGAAACACCTTAAGTTCTTTGAGAATTCTTTCCTCTAGGAGTCTATATTTAGTTTGAGTACTACATTTTTAATCACTGGTCCCTAGTGAGGAACCACCTGGAGTGGTTTGGAGATTTTTCCATCAACCTCTGAGGATGATTGTTTTTAAGTGTTCACTTGGATCTTGGATATTCTGTGGTGTTCTCTATTTCCTTTATATGTATGCTTTTAGTTCATTGCGAATTAATATGGATTCTCTATGGTTTTTTATCTAACAACCAGAGCAAATGAGGAATGCTTTCTCTTTTTTCTCATGGCGCTTTGCTTAGATACTCTATTCACCCAAGCAAACAACAAAAAAAGTAGAAAAAGGTAACTGAGATTTATGTATTACCTTTTTTAAAATTTATTGTACATTCTTTTACTTTTTACTCAACTTGTAAAAAATGTTGCATTATACTTAGATAGGAGCAGAGGTAAGAGCAGCTTACATCTTCCTACTTTCACTCTTGTACAAATTCTTTTGTGCCAAGTATTGGCACACAATATCTAAGTATTCCATGCCCAGGAATTTTGGAAGTCTTCACATCAGTCATTCTCTAGCTGTTCGTTCTGAAGCGTAGAGTCTTCCGCAGCATTTCTAGGTCATCAAAAGCTATTAAAATTTTGGACAATGCAATATATTAGGTATTTCATAAGTTGTAGTTTACCAAATGACTTTAGGAAGCATTATAGAGTTCCCTTCTCTAATGTCTAGGAGCTGAAGATTCACTATATTACCAGTCAATCCATCATTTAATAAGTCTTTTTAAGATGCTTAGCTTAGCGAGTGGGTGAGCACAAAGAAAGTAGCTTGAGATACAGAAGACATCACTTCAGGCCTGTAATACTGAATACTATGTCTTTCCTTTGGCACTTCAGCAGTGGCACTCAGGCAGCATCAGCTGCTCATTTAAAAGTGCAGAGCATGCTATCACTTGTCTTGAATCCACAGAAATTCAAGAAGGTTGATTTTTGCATGTCTACACTGAAAATAAATGAAAATTGTGAAGTTTCTTGTTACACCTCTGATGTTCATATTTTGGTTTGTTTTCTGTGTGTGCAGACTGTAAGCATTTCTGAAGTTCTGCCAAAGCTTTTGAATGCCAGTAGAACTGAGGAATTTTGCTTTTTAAGCATTTTGATTGCTGGTTTTCAAATATTAAAAAAGAAATGGTTTATTGGTGAGGTGCTCTGATAATAAATTGAAGAGTGAGCTGTATATGTGAATATTTACATTTTTATCCATTAATTGCCTGGGCTTTGAAGTAGGATCGTTCGTTTTCCTGTGAACAGTCATCTACCACAGACTGAGACACAGTAAGTGACTGTCTGCCGGCTGAGTCGTGGGAACTGCTCGTGCAAGTGCTCGTGCACACTGACCTGAGCTCTGGTGGGCGGTGGCGATGAGTCAGTAGGACGTGTTATCCAGTCAGCCTTTGAAAACTTTTTACAGCTGAAGCACTGGAAGGGCGGTGTGTGTTGTGGTAGTTCCTACAATGTGTTGTTCACCCAGAGCAGTATTTGAAGGATGGTCAAACATGTGAGGTCTCTGCATTTTGAATGACTGGTGCCCGGCGCAGGCAGTGCCCTGCTGCTCTAGAGTTGTAATTGCCAAAGTTTTTTGCTAGATTCTACCATGAGCAGTGAGTGCTTCTGTTTTTGAAGTTGTTCTCTTACTGCTAATCATATGCCCATGACTGTGAAATTCTACTTTATACTATTTTATATATATCACACCTTAAATAAGAAGTGGATATCATAAGACATGCTCTCACCTGTCCTGTTGCAGAGATGTCAAGCTCATTCATAACTTACAATGCAGTAAGTTACAGGGAATTTCCCATGATAAATACAAAACAAATATCAATAGCAAGGGTTAAATTGTCAGGTATAAAGAGCTACAGAGTATTATTTACAGGGCCTATTGAAACTTTTTTTTTGTACAATTTTATATGCTTCAGTTTAAAAAATACATAAAAATAAAGAACAAATTCAAACTAGATACGTGGTTCTTTGTTGTGATAACTTTTTTTCTTTCTGCAGCTCTACTGAGAAGTCATTTCCTTGGAGATCACCAGGTATTATCTTTTATGTGTGCATTTTGCTTTAAACTCGCAAACCTGTATTTTCTTGGCATTTATTGCTTGTTTTGATGTGAACTGAACATTAGCAGCAGCACTATGTATCTTTTTCAATTATCTTTTCTAAAGTAGTATTAATATACTTCCTCATGTGCAGACTTATGTGTTCCTCTGTTATTGTAAAAGGTATTTTTGGCTTAAATACAGATAGTTGCAGGTACTTTCCTTATATCTTTTTGTGCCTTTTGAATTTTCGTGTGATTTTGTGAACAACAAAAGCCTTGTATATTTACAATTAATTAAAAATTAATTTAGAGTCTTCCTCTTGGCAGGTGAGAATCATGGAAAAAATACTGTTCATTTTAAGCTTGAAGATTTTTTTCCTTTTTACAGATATTATGTAACTGAGACATCCTCCAATAAAAAATACTCTCAAAAAAAACTTTGCTTCTCTTTTTGTATCTCATGATATCCTGAACTTTCTTGCCAAAATAAGAAAAATTAGTCTTATAGTACTTCTTTATCTACTCTTGAGTATATTAGATGAGAGTGGATAGGACTGTACCTTTCAAGTGACGTTCAACTCTATAAGCCAGAAGGATCAGTTAGAACAATCCAATGCGATCTTGACAGATCAGAGCATTTAACCAGTGAGGTTTCGGGCATCAGTTAAAATATTTAATGATTGAAGAGTCAATCTCTGAACAGTTGCTAGTCTCTTCAGAGTGATGAAGTGTATGTGCAGAAGTCCACTCCACACAGCAGAACTAGAAATAGGACCTCAACTCCCTCAACTACTTTTGCACTAGATTGTGGTTTTTTAATTCTATCATATACTCTTGAAAGGATGCCATGTTAATCAAAACAAGCTGAATGTAATAAAAATGCAGTTTGAATTTTAGGTAGTTTGTTAAAAGTTTATCAACTAAGCTCTGCACAGTGTTAATATATCTTTATATATGTATGCAGTTTTAAGAACTGTCCAATATTGTGCCTAACAAAGAATAGCACATCGTAATGATCTGCTTGTTCACTGAAATGTCTTTATAATTATGATAATTATGGCTACTTTAGATAAATCCATCTCTCACGTTATCTTTTTTCCTTTACCCTGTGTGTTTTTTGTTTTATTTAGAGATTAAGCTCTTAAACCCCATGTAATTGTATTTGCATGTTTGCATGGTTTTAGTTGCTGTTACGTTACCATCTCTGTAGAAGTGAGGCAGTTGTATTAGGGTTTTTTTTCTTTCTTTTAAGCCTAATGTTCTCAACAGCCTATTTGCCGTGGCATTTAAATTTTGCTAATCATGATGGTGCTTTTTGGGGCATTCTTCTAAAAAATATTTTTAAACAAAAATTGAGCCTGTTTTTTTTTTAATGTAATTGAGAAATTACTATTTCTTTTATTAATTTTTCTTTCATTCTGAAAATTGTTTTTGTCCTTTTTCTTTGGTTCTCTAATGTTCCAGAGGCAGTTAGCAACTGGTAAAGACACCTTCTAACAGATCTCAGTCTACGTTACTGATTTTTCTAAGCCAATTGCATTCCATTTCTTTGTTTCCTCCACAGTTTTTCCTGTAGCTTATTCTTAATTTATTGTTTTTTCTCCTTGACTTTCTATTAATTTGTCATTTTCTGTCTTTCATCTATCCAGTTCTCATTTTTCTTATCCTTTATCTCCTCCCATTTCTATGGTTCTTTTCCTTAAAAATCTCCTGAACACACCCACCCCTGCTATGAAGTCACTTAACATTTGGCACAATGGCAGTGCTTGAGAGAGAAAAGGTCCAAGAAGTCTAGGAATGCACTTATTTTAGAACAGGATTCGTAGTCAAGCTATCATAAGTTACGAATATACTTACATCAAATTTCAGTTTAAATAGTGTGTGCATTAATACTAATTGAGATGTAGGTTACATCTGTGTATATTTAAAGTAAGGCTTTTCTAGAGTAATTGCTCAGAAGTGGACATGTTATTAATCATAATTTAAAGTGATACACATTTCATGTAATGTTCACGTTTATGTTGTGATTATAGGATGATGGTAGGTTTTACTTACATTTCTTTAACAAAGCTCAGAAGTGGGTATGTGACTAGATGATGCTTTACCAACTGTGATCTTAAAAATGCTGAAGTTAAAGATGAACGATAACACTTTTTCAAAATCACCAGGGTATTTCCTGACTTGGAGACAGCAGTTGTCAAAAGACGTCAGCGGGTGTTGTGATGTGACCTGAGCTTGAAAGTGCATCAATAGAAGTATACAGAATTTTTAACAGAACTATAACATGATGTTGTTTCACAGATGCTTATAAATAGAATATTAGATCAGCAGCCATTTAGAAAAAGGCTATTATTTTATTCGGGGCATTCTCCTCATGATTTATAGTAGCAGAGAGAGAGAAAAACAAGTCATTTTATTGTGCTTTCTTGCTTTTGTTAGAGAGCCTAAACAATCTTAATTTTTTTAGCACTGTGAAAGCATTTGCTTGGTGGCAAATGTGTGATGGAAATGACATGTCAGTTTAGATCTGTGTTAGAAACATCTGTGTGGCATTGAACAATTGAACTTTATTCTTCCTATGTGTTTCTCCCTGCATTGGTTGTCAGTTTGAAATTGATTTTATATTATGTAATAGCCAGTAAGTAAAATAACAGAGCCTTGTGTTACTTAAATGAAAAAGACTGAAGATTAAAATATTGAATATTATTATAAAGTAATTTAAATTACTTGCAAGTCTTTTAGTATAAAGAACATATAATACCCACTGATGTCCGTCATAATCTGTTACTGAGTTACTGTAACAAGAGCTGGGAAGAGTTAATTCAGTGTTGGTTCTCCATATCATTTCTAGGGACACTTTTGATGAAATTAATGAACTGTAATAACACTTCTTATTAAATTGTAATTAAATTTGGTCATAATACTCCTATTGCAATTAATTGATTTAGTGTCAAATTAAACTAGATGGTTTTGACCTATGAATGTGCTAGTCCCAATTAAGTATGCTGGCTGCCTGTATTTGTAAGATGCACTGATTTTTATTTTATTTTTTAAATCTGATCTTTGAACAGTGTTCAAGCATTCTTCATAATACCAACTAACAAGTAACATTTTTAGTATGGAAGTTCAATTACTGCACAAATACTGAGACACCAGCATTTTGTGTACGGCTATTACTACCAGCTATAGGTAAAAATCAGAGTATTTCTTTTTTGGCTTCTTAGGTAGGAATACTCTGTCTATATTTTGGAATTCCATTTTGAAGCATACTGTATAACAGCCGCAATAAAAAATATCTAAGAGCTTATCTGTGGATTTTTTGTTGGTGTTTTTTTTGTTTTGTTTTGTTTCCATGAGTGCAACTAGATTTTATATCAGGTAGAGAGTTTTCACTAGCGATTTTATAGAATTTTTGAACCCACTTTCCCATTTTCCTCCTCCATCACTAGCATCAAGTCTGCACGCTCCTGGTTTTGTAACATGCTGTTATATTAATTTTCAAAGAGTACTTAGCAGGATTCACAGTCTGCAGCTCATAACTTTTGAAACATGAAACATTTGCAGAAGTTTTTACTATACCACTGCTTCTTTGCATGTTATTTTTGGTTTCTCATCTAGTTGCATTCATGTATTTATCTTCAGTGAGAATTTACGTATTTGGTGTTCCAGATGTAATCCATATTTCCTACTGCATCTCTTCTTCATCAATGTAATTGTAACATGACAGTTGAATAACAATTGAATATTTCTGTCAATATAACTTTGATTCAGTTTGCTCTTTGGTGTCCTCATCTTTGCCCTTATATTTGTACTGGGTCTGTATTTGTACCACCACAGTATTCCAGACTGTACAACTTTTTCCTTTCTTCATAATACTGTTGTGATGTCTCCTTTGCTTTCTCTTATGAGGCTTTCCTTTGCTATCTATATAAGAGTGGTTAAAGAAGTAAGCATTCAGATATTAACACATGAAATAAAGAATTCATAACATTTGCAGCAACTTCTTTTGCTGATACAAAAATAAGGATGGAATTCAACTCAAACTTTTACTTACAAAGTTCTCAAGATAGTAGGTGAAAATCACAGAAGCACAGAATTTCTAGGTTGGAAGAGACCTCAAGATCATCGAGTCCAACCTAAAAAAAAAAAAAAAAAAGTGACAAATATTCTCTGTTCCATAATGCTTCTACTCTGCAAAGTATATTTACTAGGTAGCCAATTACGTTTTAATTAAAATAAGTTGGAAAGCACATCTAAACACTGAGAGTTGTAGAGCTATAACAAAACTTCATGAAACAAGATTCTCAGACATGAATACGAAAGTTCTTTTAGTTTGGTAGATGGGACCTACAGTCTACCAGTAGATTGTATTTGCATTGGAAGTAACTTCTTTGGTAGTGTGTGTGAGAATTACTGAGTTTGCAGGAGAATTGCATATGAAGTAGTGCATTTGAAATCCTAACTTATTCTTTCAGATCCTCCGACCACCAGTGTAAACAAACCCCCAGTGTCAGAGAGCATTCATACCAATGCCTATCACGTTACGACAGAGCCAGTACAAGGGAACCTTTACTCACCGGAACAGACATCTCTCCATGAAAGTGAGGGTCTGTTGTATGCATTTTAAATATTAGAATATATTTCTATATTGACTGTATTAAAACATAAGTTATGAATGCAACAAATAGCAATGTTCTGCACTATTTTATTTTCCTACTGTTATGCAGTACTTTTATTCTTATGTTGGCTTCATTCTACAGGGTCTGTAGGTAACTCGAGAAGTTCAACACAAATGAATTCTTATTCTGACAGTGGTTACCAGGAAGTAAGCAGTTTCCATAACAGCCAAAACTTGAACAAATCAGAAAACAGACAGCAGCATTCCCTTATCGGAACCACTAATAACCATTTGGTGAGAAGCTCACGAGCTGAAGGGCAGGCTTCAGTCCAGGTACACTCAAAATACTATGCCTTATTTTTGTCTATTTTTCCTGTGTATATAACACAGTTTTAAAGACAATAAATGTATAGCTGGATGTATCCTTTTTTGCCTTAACACCTTCAGTGATTAGAAAGTGGAAATGGCTTGCAGCTGAGGTTAAAAAAACAACTTCTGGAGACTGCAGAGTATACTGCTAATGTATAGCATCAGCAAAGCATCACGCATAATTATTTCAGTTGTGATGCTTGTGAAAATCTTATAAATTTTGCCAATATGCAAACATGGTGTTTAAAGAAAGATGGTATTTGTGTTCCTGTATCTTGTACTGTTTCTAGCCCTTTTCCCTCTCCTTTTTCATTAATCAGAATGATACTAAGACAGTTATTGAATAAGCTTTATTAGCTTATACTAAAATTTAATACTGTGTCTGAATTTTCAAAGTAGTAACTTTTATTAGAATGGTGAGGAAAGAAAGCATTAGTACATATTAACATAGAAAGACAAATAGGAATGAGAAATTTCTTTCATATATGAAGAAATTCTGTCTAGAAAAAAAGTTATTTTCAGGGGACCTTGAAGAAATGACTTTAAGGATAAAAGCTATTCTTCAGTTGCTTGTATATGTTGTTAAATTGTGTACATTTCTTGTTGAATTCCATTTCTTACAGGAGAAAATTATCTACTATGTGATAAAACTGATCAATGCTTTGGTTTTGTTTTTCAACAGCCTTCAGTAAATATTGGTACCAACCGAGCCATGAGACGTGTCAGTTCAGTCCCATCCAGAGCACAGTCTCCCTCTTATGTGGTCAGCACAGGTGTTTCCCCTTCAAGGGGGTCGCTGCGAACATCTCTGGGTAGTGGGTATGGTTCTCCGTCAGTTGCTGAGCAAAGATCCCTTACTTCTCATGCATATTCATCCACTACTCTGCCAGTACAGCGGGCAGCATCCCCATATGCTGCACAGAGACCTGCTTCCCCAGTAGCAGTGCGACGGATTGGTTCTATGACATCTAGACAGACGGCAAATCCCAATGGCGGGACTTCTCAATACCAAACATCAGTGAGAGTTGGTTCTCCTCTTGCACTCACTGATGTACAAACCAGAGTCGGTTCTCCATCACAAACCCAGCTGGGATCTTCTTCCCCAAAGCGTTCTGGCATGACTGCAGTTCCACAGCATTTGGGAACAACACTGCAAAGAACGATTCATGACATTGAACAATTTGGACAGCAGTATGATATATATGAAAGAATGGTCCCTCCACGTCCAGATAGCCTTACAGGTTAGTAAAAAGGTAAAGACACAGTTTAAAACTTATTACAAACCTAAAACACTGTAGAAAGCCAGTAATGTGGTAGTAGTTTTAAGGATAAAATGTTGTGGCAGTAGAACATAATTGTGGTGGATTTTGTAAATACTAATGTCAAACGCGATGTATCAATACCGTAAGTTCACAGTGAATACCACCTTTCTCCAATTATTAGATTGCTAGCCATGCATTAAATTAAATTGTATATTTTAAGATTTATGTGGCTAAGTGAAATTCTGAGTCTTCCAAACAGGAGCATCTCAGTATTTTTGAAGATGAAATCTATTTACATGTATGTGCAGATTATACACACAGTAAAAGATACTAGGTTGGGACTAGTTTTATGTCTATGAGTCTGTTAAAGTAGGTAACTTAGTACCATCAAATTTTAGTCTTTTTATCTCATAATTCTAAGTTACCTCAAAGTACGTAAACTTTGAGGATAACAATATAGGGTAACCATTGTAATATTGTCTTAAAATGAAGTTCTAAGAGGTAGAATATATATACCTGACAGGCAGTTCTTAATAAGATGCAGTTACTACCTGTTTTAAGCTCTGTGTATATTGCTGTTTTTGTTCTGACCTTCACCTAAGGAAGCACAGACAAAGGTGATCTTGCAGCTAGGACTGCATGTTCTATTGAGCAGAGACTGAAATGTCTGTTTTTTCTTCTGAACTATTGGACTTCACGCAAACCCAAAATATTTTTATTTCCCAGCAAAGGGAAAAAAGTGTATTCTCCCCAGCTTTCATTTGCAAGGCTTAATAATCTACCAGTTTACTAAAGGGAAAAAATCAGTTTGACATGAAAAGCAATTTGGTAGTTAATATTGATGCAGTCCAGTGGACTGCATAATATGTGATGTAACAGCAAACCTGTACTCTTAAAATATTTTTAAGGTACTTTACAAGTATCAGTGTTTGAGAATATCATTTTGTCTACATAAGTAAACTGATATAGTTTAGGAAAAAAAGTTACGGGGGTAAACCAGTGATTCAGAAACAGATGTTTTAAGTTTAATGTATCTTTAGTATTAGGAAAGTAATTAGTAACTGTGGTAATCAGGTTTAAAGAGCATCTTATTTTGTAGCCATTTGCTACAGGAAAGTTGCAGTGGTATGACTTTAGTGTGCTGTATGTTCCAAACCAAGTAAGCATCCCTTATTGTCAGAAAAAACTTTCTTTTTCCTGCTATAAATTTCTCCTCGTGTTTCTTTAGGGGAACAGTTTAAGACAACATCTGAAATCTTAAATTTATATTTGAACACTTTTCTGAGAGGAAAGTGGGATCCAGGGGAAAGGTTATTACTGTTGGAGGCTTTAGTTTATCCAAAATTCTTCCCTGCTGCATAAGCTGGAGGAGAGGATGGATCTAGCACTGCAAAAGCTGTAGCAGGAAGTCCACTGCTCAGGAAATTAAGTTCAATGCAGCAGAGATAAAACAAGCAGAACTCAAGATGGACAGCTAAAAAACAAGGTGAAAAAAAAAAGTTTCGTATAGTTGCTGCAGAACTGTCTGTGTGTGTATGTACACATATACATAGACGATACATATCATGATCTATTTAAACTTTTAAAAAAAGACATTTCTCCACCTGCTTAAATCTCTGCTGCCACTACCAAGAAGACTTTTGTTTTTACTGCTATATATTATTTCATTTTCAAGATTATGACCCCACTTGTACCCACTTTCACAACTGGATTTCTGTCAGATTCACAATTTACCTTGTCAGTGCTAATTCTGTGAACTGCGTGTGCTGACTTAGCTTTTACTCAGTATGTTTTAGACTTCTAACCATAAACGCTACCAAAAAGAATGAGTTGGAAAGATGAGAGTTGTCATATTATGTAGAAAACTTTTTGTCAAGGGAATGCAGCTTTATTAGTAAACCTTTCAATATTGATCATTTAACGATGGAAAGAAGTTTGAGGAAGAAAGCTTTGTAACTGTAACTATTATACACTTTTTATTGGCTAAAATAAGAAAGATACGAACATTGCTGGTTTATTATTTTTAATGGTATGGGCCATGTACATATGTACCTCTTCTTGGTTTCAGGCCTGAGGAGTTCATATGCTAGTCAACACAGTCAACTAGGACAAGAATTACGATCAGCTATATCTCCTGATTTGCACATCACCCCTATATATGAAGGCAGAACTTACTACAGTCCTGTGTACCGTAGTCCAAATCATGGAACAATTGAGCTCCACCAGGGATCCCAGTCAGCATTATATCGGACAGGGTCAGGTAGGTAAAGGGCTTAGAAAGCTCTTCCATGGGCTGTGTACAAAAGTTGTGCTTGATTTCTCAGTGGAGCTTCTCTGGGACCTGTGGCATATAGGAGATATGCAGTTCCAATTGAAAATGAGAAACTATATACTATAAATTAATAGAGATAGAAATTAAGTTTGAAGGACTTGAAATAACCAGTAGGAATTAAAAAGCTTTTGTGATGTTTTCAAGAAATACTTGGGGTACATGTCAGTATAAGGTCAGGTTCAAAAGATTTTGTTTGATATCATGCACGCAGGTACATCCAAGCAAAGCATATTTCATGACAAATTGGTTTTGATTCCTCTTGCATTCTCTATGCATCAGTTTTCTTACCAGTTGAGATCATGATTTATTACTTAATTCATCAGTACAGCATGATAGCTTGCACATCTGAACTACCTACTACATCTTTCGCAGTAAAGTACTGTTTTTGCCCTACTTCCTAGCAGAGGATAATGTTAAAATACTGCATTTGAAAATATAAGTGAAACTGAAATATTTCTATAACATTTGGTAGAATTCCTACTGATATATTATGAAGTGTACAGGCATTAGATTAGTATTAGAACTGATTTTCTGTAAAGATAAATCGTTGGTTAATGATTTGTGTCCTGGAGTAATTTCTAAAAATTCTGGAAATAATAGAGTGATTAAACTAAGCAGCTCTCCGGAAATATTTAGAGAAGTGGGGTGTATCAAGCACAGCATTTATAGCCAGTTCAGGGAAGTGATTGTTTTGCTCAGCTCTGCATTTTTATGGCCTCACCTTGAGTGCTGTGTGCTGTTTTGGGTGCCATGATGTAAGAAAGACATAAAACTATCAGAAAGCATTCAACAGAGGTCTACGAAGATGATGAACAGCTTTTGCAATTATCCTACTTCATCTTCTACAACCTACAGTAGAAAAATTACATTTGTCAGTCTGTGCCAATAAGGAAATATAACTAGAAACTTGAATTCTCTGTTTATTTGTCTACCTAATATCGGTTACTTTGGAAGAACAGAAGCTACCACAACATCTCTGTTAAGTCAGGAAGCTACATGTTCCTGTTCTTGAAACCGTCATCTTAACACTTTGAGATCATCACTTACAAGCTTTTTTCAGGGAAAATGTGTGTGTAGTTGGGAAAAGTAAGATAAAATACAAACTATATATTTTTTAGTTTAATTGTTTTTCCTTTTTATTTTTAGTTCTGTTGGCAAGTTGAAGTTACTGTTGGTAATTAAATTTTATTATGCACCTTGAAAACATTTTGCATCCTAATTTCTCCTTAATGGCACAAGATGCATTTCTTTCTTTGAGTACTCAGGCAAGCTGGGGCATAAGCCTGATTTCACCAAACCTTTATTTCTGCAACCGGCCTCTCTGTCTTCCCTGGGACGTTGAATAATTATTCCCTTACATCTGGCAGCAGCTTTTAACACTGAGCACTGTACACCTTTTTAAAAAGACTGATTTTTTTGCTTGCACTTTTAAACACATACTGTCTCTTCTCTTCAACAGACATTTGTTACCTAGTTTGTTTTAATACTGATTTTATACTAGGAGTTGGAAATCTGCAAAGATCATCCAGTCAGCGTAGCACACTCACATACCAAAGAAATAATTATGCTCTGAACACAACAGCTACCTATGCGGAACCCTACAGGTCAATGCAGTATCGACTGTCAGAGTCCAGTTATAACAGGCTGCAGCATGCAACGCCCGCTGATGATGGGACCACACGATCTCCATCCATAGACAGCATTCAGAAAGACCCCAGGCAAGTCCATTCGTGCCTTCAAGAATCATATGTATTTGTCATAATAAGATGTTTAATACATTCCTTAAGTAAATATGACACCTCTGTTGTCCATATTTCAATTTTACATTGTTTAAATGGTCATTACTTATTTAGCTATAAAAATTTTGTTCAATAGCCAAAGTAATAAATCATTCTACTTTGTTACAGCAAGAAGAGTAACTTCTGTGCAGTTTTCTTCCATGTTTATTTTCATTTAAGAGTTCTTATAAGAAGTACTTACAAATTTGATGAGAATTGACTGCATTATTCCAAATATTTTCAGTAACTGTACAAAGCCACTTGTAATATTGTAATAAGCTTTCTTTTTGTGGGAATGGGAAAATGCCAGGTTGTGAAAATTAGAAAGTAAGTACCTAATTTATTTAAATGAATTTTTTGAGAGCAGCCTGCTTACATTTCAAACTAAAGTAAGTTTAAAAACATTATAGAAATGTACCACTTTGCAAAGCGAATACACATTCATATTTTTAATGTAGTTACTGGTTTGAAATTGTAAAGGTATGTACACAGCATGGGCATGTGACAAATGTAATATTATCATTACAATTCATTAGACACTCCATTCATTGTATTTTAACATGGGAATATCAAAACCTAGTCCATACAAACCTGGAGGGATTTATGGTACTATGTTTGTCTTCAGTATGGGAAAGTGATTGCTAGAAATTCTAGTCTGTCCTCAGATTGCCAGCTCGTTGAGGCAGTTACTATACCCTCCCTAGTCATGAAAGTGCATTATGCATTCTGGTGGTTTAGAAACAACTGAACGCAGAACACCTCATACATGGACTACATGGATATGAACTACAGTGATCTCTCAGGAGTCTTTCAAACAGAAACATTAGGACAACAGATCAACTTTGCAAAGAGATAGCTAATAGCTATAGTCAGACTAGAATCTTGCACTGAAATCTTTTGTCTTCCTGGGTTACAGAAAGCTTATAACATAGTTCAATTTTTTTCTAGTTTGGCCCTTTCCTTCGGTCTTCTTCAGTTTGAAGAAAAGCTGAGAGAGCTGGGGCTGTTCAGCCTGGAGAAGAGAAGGCTCTGGGGTGATCTCATTGCAACCTTTCAGTACTTATAGGGGATTTAAAGTTGGAGAGAGACTCTTAATCAGATAACGACAGGACAAGTGGAATGGTTTTAAACTGAAAGAGGGGAGATTTAGATTAGAGGTCAGAAGGAAATTCTTCACCCAGAGGGTGGTGAGGCACTGGCACAGGTTGCCCGGAGAGGTGAATGCTCCATCCATGGAGGTGTTCAAGACCAGATGAGGCCCTGGGCAACCTATCTAGTGGTTGGCATCCCTGCCCATGGTAGAGGGATTGGAACTAGGTGATCTTTAAGGTCCGAGCCATTCTATGATCTTACCTCTAAGTTACATCTGCTAGCTGCATGCTGCTGCATGCCAGGCTTCTTCTGGCATGGCTTACAAAAAGCTACTCTAAAAGTGACTTTACAATAGAGATAGTTCCTATTCATAGCAAGGAACTTTAAAGAAATTCTGACTCAGTTTTTACTGTTAATACACTTTATCTTTTGATTTCACAGTGGAATAGATGTACCTTACATTTTAATCTGTTTCAGTCTCTGATTTGCATGTCATACCATTGCAGAAGTTAAGTTACTGTGTTATATCCTGAGACCAGGCTTTAGAAAGCATTGCTGTAGAATAGGAGTCAGAGAGCATTCAGAAAGCTACTGGTTTTTTGAGAAAGGCAGTTTTCCCTAAGGTCTTCCAGTCATTACTGAGAGGGAACAGGCTTCCTAGTGTTTGATGGTTGATGCCCCATGCCTGCCAGTGTTCAAGAGGCATTTAGATGATGCCTTCAGTAACATGCTTTCATTTTTGCTAACCCGAAGTGGTCAGGCAGATAGACTGGATGGTCTTTATAGGACCCTTTCAACTGAATTATATTCTATTCTATCATTAGTAGGGAGAAATAAACCTGTAAGTTTTTGAGCAGTTCAAAGGAAACCCCTAACTGAACGTTTCTTTACTGGTGATTGAATTCTGGGGAGGCCTAACATGCCAGGCTAACTTTAACCTTTGAAGAGCTATCTGAATACCCTTTTAGAACATCAGTTATTTCATTTGCTTAGGTTTTTGAGAACAGGAAAATTAAATACTAGTGTTTTTTTGTTGTTGTTGTCGTTGTTTTAACCTTCCTTTACAGAAAGAAAATGGCACAACAAACATTAATGGCTGTTTTTCTAAATCTGAGAATTGGGCATGGGTATGTTTAATGGCTTTTCCAGAATATGAGTACACAAAATCATGGTGTTTAAGGAAGGAGGTTTGATGAAAATTATTTTAAATTTACAGTCCTTAAGTAACTCAAATTTTTCAAATTTTGTACCCAGTGAATTTTTGACACTGCACAGCTTTCATTCAAGTATAATTGGCTTGAGACTAGGAAGAACATAGAACATTCAGGGAAAAAATGCGTGGAAGAAATGCCTTTTAGCACCATTGTTAAATGTGTATCTGTTGCACTATATATTTAAGTTTTGGGAGATTCATATAGGTTGCAGTGTTTGAGTTAGTATAATTTTGGTGTGTGTATTTGTGTTGTCAACAAACAAACTAATTGAAGAACATAGAATATAAAGTGTCCTTTTCCAATAGGAAGATTAAAAGTTGATCTGACAGAGCTATTCCAATATACATGTTTTTCTTCCTGTCACCAACACTCCAGAACAAAAACGAATTGTAAAACACTTATGATGCTCTAGTAATTCCACTTAGTAAATACGCATACATTTACAACAAACATCTTCCCTTGAATGTGTTCACCTAATGAAGGGAGTTTGCTTGGCGAGATCCAGAACTGCCTGAAGTCATTCACATGCTTCAACACCAGTTCCCATCGGTTCAGGCGAATGCAGCCGCCTACCTTCAGCACCTGTGCTTCGGAGATAACAAAGTAAAAACAGAGGTACTGTACTGGTGTGTTTCTGTTTCTGAGGAAACTATAAGCTAAAAGAGCAACTAAACCTCTCATCTCTGTTTTTGTCTTTTCATCATACCATGACATTCTGGATTTTTTGTGTTTCTGTTTATACTAGATGTATGTTCATATTGAAGTGCATAGATGTGTATAATTACACACACACCGTCCTCTGTGTGTGATGGAAGTTATGTGAAATTATTTAACATTCAAGTTGTATAGTCTTGCAGAAGTGCATAGTACATTTCTTGAAGCCAGTGTTCATGTAACCTGTTGATGACTGGAGATTGAAGAAAAAGAAGTCTTGAAGGCTTTCCACTCTTTTTGATCAAGATAACTAAAAGCATCACAGAGAATGAGTGAACTGTCAAGCAAAGAAAAGAAATCCATCCCTAGAAATATGCAGAGGATAGTATTTATGCCGATGTGGTATGAAAGAAGGACACACCTGAGTAAAAATTCAGCTTATTGTTGAAATTTCCAAAAACTATTTGCATTTCAAGAGCTGCTGTTTTTGCAGAGCAGCTATGAGCTATTTATCTGAAGGAGTTTGCTTTTTCATTCATATCATATGTGGGTGTTATCTGCTATTTTAATTAAAAATATTATTTATGTTAATAAAATATTGGTGCAACTTTTACAAGAAGCTAACTTAGCATTATTCGCTGTTACTAAAGGGTAGATTAAAAGATGGTGGTTTTGATCTTCTGGTGAAGATCACAATGATCAGCAGATGTAGGCAGATTTATAGGTAGTCTTGCTATTTGTAAGAGATAGGACTGCGCATTTTGGAATTTGTGGGTTATTATTTACCTGTGTATCTTCATCTCTATGAGATCTTGTGTTTCTTCACTTTTTCTTTTCATTTTGCATTATGAAAAATCGATTTTGTTATGAAATTGAATTATGAAAAAATATGAAATGTCTGCCTTAACATTTCTTTTCAAAAGTGCACAAAACAAAAGCAATATGCCAAATTTTAAACATAGAGTGTGATGTTAACTTGTATATTATGTATGAAATAGTGTCTCCATTTTTTGTCCTCCTTAGCACTGGAAATATTTGAGATATCAGGTATTATAGATGTGTGGTACCATATATTCAAGCTCATAAAATCTTATCCAAAGAATACATTATTCTTCTGAATTAGAAAAGACAAGGTGTTACGTCGGTTAGAGAGACAGGTGTAAATGTTGCCTGCCTTCCATTTAGTGTGTGGAATTTTGAAACAGAAAATTTCCCTTTTTCAAATAGAGAGGGTTTATTTATTGTCATCGTTATTTCCTTTGAATTAATCAACTGTTAGAAATTCTTACAATTCTAAGACAGAATGATTCTATGATAGGACAGTTGTCTGGCTATGGTAGGACAGAAGAATATTTGTGGTTTTTTTGGGAAAATTAGGCTCTTATTAGCATTTTCTGACGAGTTGACTCTCCGTCTCTTAAGAAGCTGTATCCTGGGTTCGGTGGTGGATGGCATGTTTTAAAAGCATGATGGTATCTGCGACAATAGGGAAGCTGCAGTGGACGAGGAGAATGTTCCCTTTCAGAGGCCAGCGGGAGAGAGTATTTGCAGTAGGAAAGGATCATAATTGCTTTATTGCAAAGTTCAGTAAAGCCTTATTTGAAGACTGCATTAACTTTGTGTTTTTGTTAATTATTTAAATTTATTATTTTATTGCTGTGGTAAAGACCAGTATAATTTGCTAGACAACTAAGAGTATTAAAAGCCTGGCAAAATGAATTTAAATTCTTCCATTGCTAAAACCTGAAGGTAAGCATAAAATACTGTTTATCAGGAAAAAAAAAATTACACTTCCATGTAATGTATATCTGTCTGAATTTGTTTTTCCATAGATATATTCAGTACTGGTTTGTTAGTTCATGAATGTACCTTTTTTGTGAGTTCTGTTTTTGTTGTTTGTTTGAGTTTTTAAGTTATAAATGGAAATGCCTGTTTAAACAAGCAGCAGCTGCCACATTTCAAGATAGTTAATGACTCAGTAAAATAAAAATCTTAAGAATGGTTTTCCAGCTACAGCTTTATTTTTGGATTATGTACGTAAAAACTGTATCTCATCAAATTTTGAGTACAGATTGGAAAAATAATACAGCTGTTGTGTCATTCATAACCTGTATCTGTATTATGGACGTGTAGGATAAAGGTAATGTTTGATGTGCTGCTGTTGGCAAATGAGAAAGATTTAACTGAAAATTATAGTTAATTCTTACTTAAGTTACTTAGTAACACAGAAATAGGAATTATTTGCCTTAAAAGGGAATGACACTGTAAAAATACTTTACAGTATCCTGCATGTAGTCTGTATCAGATAAATAGACTGTAAGATCATGTTCATGGTACTGCAGACTTCCTACCTACAGAAGTCTTACCAGATGAATAACTTCAAGCGTTAAGCCCACCATATGTCCTTCAGTACAGGCTACGATAGCGGCTTGGCATGATTGATGATTTCCAAGATTTGTATGTCTGGGTTTTTTAACGTGTGCAGTAGATACATAGGTGTGTAAATACATTTGAAAAAATTTTGAAAAATACTTTTTTTGAACAGAGATCTAAAAAATTTACAAGTTACCAGTCTTTCGTATTCTTTCTTTTATTCTACTTATGTGATTTGATAGGTAAAAACCACATACGCTGTTGGTCACAGACCTTGCATTTCAGTTGTTGGTTTGTTTGTTGTTGTTTTGTTTTAAGCCTCTTCAATATGTTTGCTTTTAGGAGTGTAGATAAAGATATTAAGCATTTTGATATCCAATGCCATTTTCTAAGAATGTAACAGAGAAGGTACTATTTTTCATAGCATTAATTTAGCAAGATTTGGCTAAATCTCTTTTCACTGAGTGTTACTTTATTTGCCTTGTGTTATGGCCAGGAAGATTGAACTTCTAAAGCCAAAAATCCTTGAAAGCTTGTACACATTAATATATTTCAAATGGCCTTGTGGCTTGCCAAACTAATTAGTAACAGGATAGAACAGAAAATGAGCATTTTAAAAGCACTTTTATACTGATCTAGAGAATCCCCAGGACTGTTGTTTTACATTTCTTGTAACTGTTCAGCTCAGAACCACATCCTGGATTAGCAAAGTATTAGGCATGATGGCCTATTTCTTTTCTGCCTGTGACTTCCTTCTAAGGCAGCAGCAGTTTACCTGCTGCAGGTATGTGTTTTCTTACGAGATTGTGTGCCAACATCATTAGGTGTATTCTGTGGATAGCATGGCATAAAAGTTACTGTGCTGTGCAAAAATAATGCCAGGTTATAATAAATCAATCCAATAGCTCAGATAATTGCAAAATATCTCTTATTTTTAGAACAGTTAAAATATTTTAGTAGCCCCTTGTTGATTTTTAAAATAATGTTAATCTTAAAAGTAGTGCTACTTAGCTATCTTCTTTAAAAAGGTTTTGAATTTAGTAAATGTTACAGAATTCTAGAATATTTCAATCTTTTATCACTTCTGGAAGTGATTTTGAACAAAGAAAAACACTACATAGAAATAAGATCTCAAAAGACTGTTAGACTTTATTTTTAAAATAAAGAATAAATACAATTAAGCTGTTTAAAGCAAACAATATAAATATTTCTGTTTGTTTTAAGTGTTTTTTCTACTGTAAAATAGACTTCTACAAAGAACTTAAGGTATGCCCATAGGACTTTACATATGCCAATTTTAAACTGAATTTATTGTGTGACTTAAGTGTAAGAATTGGCATTTAAATCTTTGCAACTCTTCATATATGCTATCCCCTAAAAAGATATTTTGAGTTATAGGAAATTACTTTAAAAACTCAATTACTGGGAAACAGAAATTTAACAGTAACAATCCTCTGAACATAACAAATGATTGAAAAGGTCTGTCAACTTTTTCTGCAAGGATGTGAGTGATTCACAGATTTTCATTACAGCATTACAGTGAAGTTATTAAGATTTACCAGTAATA
Organism: Heteronetta atricapilla; assembly: GCA_011075105.1. NCBI lineage: Eukaryota > Metazoa > Chordata > Aves > Anseriformes > Anatidae > Heteronetta > Heteronetta atricapilla. The sequence continues at coordinate 38,918,072 of CM021737.1, forward strand.
CTTCATTTTGATGTAGAAGAGAATATACAGTTCTTATAAAATATAAGTCTTTTAAATCCGTAGAGTGAAATGCATGAAATCAATGGGTGCTTATGTTTCCACCGTTCCATTTTTTAGGTATGTAGGCTAGGAGGAATCAAGCACCTGGTTGATCTCTTGGATCACAGAGTCCTGGAAGTTCAGAAGAATGCTTGTGGTGCACTGAGAAATCTTGTTTATGGAAAGTCTACTGATGAAAACAAAATAGCAATGAAGAATGTTGGTGGGATACCTGCACTTTTACGACTGCTAAGAAAATCTGTTGATGCAGAAATAAAAGAGCTTGTAACAGGTAAGTTTTTAATATAGACCAGTGCAGAACTGTAATACAGACTATGTTTCTGAAGTGAGCAAGACTTTGAAATAATTGGTAAGTGACTGGAATTGTGCCTATTGTCTGGATTTTTATTTGTGCATTAGTGTTTTGTCAATACGAAACCACTTATTTGGTTACGGACAGTTAAAATCATAGCACAGAAGTACAAGTTTACTGGGAGAAGTGAATCCCAAGGTTACTGCACCAAAGTTACACTTAGGATAAATTTTGCCCCAGTATGATTCCCCCAAATACATAGCTGTGTTTTGAATCGATATTTCTCTATTTACTCCTAACCTTAATTTTATTAAAGGCTTTTTGTTAATCATATGGTGAGAACAATTTTAAATAAGATCTTGTAGAATTCAAAAGATGGACCCAAACTGTTTGTGTGTATTTAAAGTGCAGACAGACAAGTGGAAATATGTAAATTATGGAAGCCTTTCAGTGCCCAGGTTGTTAGTAGAGTCATGCAAGTGACTGTGTGTACACCCTCATCTCTTGATTATTAGGTAGCAAATTTAGATTATATCCCATGAACCTGCTTGGCACTAATGCAGGCAAAAAGTACAGAAATAATAAATGACTTGAATGATCCCTCATTTGATTTTGCTAAGCTACTGTGCTTAACTACTTACTTAACACTCTTGTGCAGCTTTGCTTAGTAATTCAAGTTAAAAGTAAGAGAGATCTTATTCTGGGAACTTGTCCAAGTTGTTTTCTTGCCTAGCAAAGCTATCAAGTAACAAAAGGTCTCTGTATCCAAATCATTCCTATGCAGCCCTTTTTCCTTAACATTTGTTTTTATTTTTAATTTAAGATAACCTGCAGCTTTTCCATTCTCTGTAGCAGGGTGCAGTCTCTTCCTTAAGAATAATTAAGTAAATTAAATATATAAAAGTAAAATTATACACTAGATCCCTTGTCTGCTCTACAGTTTATGCTTTATGCATCTAAATTACATGTGCTTGTAAGGTGTTAGGGATGGTTCCACAGATAAAGACAAAGTGAAACTGTAATTCTTAATTATAGAGGGTATTTAGTTAATATCTAAAAACAAAAAACCAAACAAACAGAAACACTACTGTTACCTTTCCAAAAAAATAACACATCATGTCTAAGTAAAAAGGATTTTCAAATGTGAATGATATTTAAAGATGACTTTTTTAGAAATTGACTTAATTTTTGATGCACAGATTTTTTTTTCCAGCTACAGTACACAACAGACTTTTTTGTAAGTAGCAATATAAAGAATTATAAGAAATTCAATGACTATTTGCTTAATAATAACTTTAAAAAAATACACACACCTCCACTTATGGCAGAACCAAACTAGCAAACCACACCCCAGTTACTGTGTTCACAATTTAACATAATGTAAATACAGGTAAATGAATATCAGTCTACAGCACTAGAAACATTGCATGTCTGATTTCTGGTTTAAATTTAGCATTATTCATTACAGCTGTAGCTTTTCCACCACTTCCATAAAAAATGGATTTTCCATTATAATATTTCTTTCTAAAGGAAAATGCTTTTCTTTCTACTGAAGGTGGTCTTTCTTTCGTAGCAAATTAATTGTATCTTCATTATTACAAGTACCAATTAGTCGACAACTGTTGTCTTTTAAACATAACAGAAGAATCTGGTGTCATTGCATGTGAAATCCATCCAATTTAGTTCAATACAAAATTAGATAGATGAAAATTTATTATTGCAGATAAGTGAAATTAGAATGACAAATTTCTTGCAATCTATGTAGATATTTTTCACATGAATATATTTATATAAGATTTCTGAGAAATTGTTTGACAAAATAAAGTTTTAACCTGAAGTTATTTGGGAACATATGCTGAAGATTAACTATCCGAATTTTGAAAAGCTGAGAAAGAAGAGTAAGGGGGGGGATGGTAAGTGCATAAGCATGTTTTGAGGAGTTAGTAAATAGTAGGAATACCAGGGCCTGTATTTAATTAACAGTAACTGAAATGACAAGATTGAAATTATACATAGAGAGAAAGAAGTGGAAGCTGAATATAGAAAAACGTGAAAAATATAGAAAGTATAACTGAAAAAACACAAGAATTTTAAGAGGAAAGCTAGTTATCTTCTTAATGGCTATAGATTATTTTGAAAATAAAATGTGCCAAATCACTTTTCATAGTCACAAAAATGAAGTAGTACTTTTAAAAATCCTTTTTTTTTTTTTAAGTTGGACTTTGAAATTCTTTGGATCAGATTGACTCTTCGCTGAGCTTGCTCTATTTGCGTGCAGTTTCCATTGCTGCTGGTGCATGGGAGCCTTGCTCACCAGTGCTCTGCTGTCAGAGAGCCCTTAGAAGGGAAATAACTCGTTTGTGCTAATTGCATCATATTTCACTAGATATTCAGCACCAGCTCTTTCTCAAGGCTACTATTTCTCTTGTTCCAGCACAACTTCAGCGGTAGGCAACAGCAGTATTGTTGGGGCTTTCTTGATTGTGCGCAAGGGCTCTATTCCCTAGCAAGTGACATGAGGGATGTGCACTGATTTATTCTGTCTGGGTATGTTTTTATTTTGCAGTAGGCCAGTACAGCTTGGAATTAATCTGTGACTTTCAGGAACTCATGTCTTGCAAAAGATCACAGCAGAAAACTGTGTAAGAGATAGGAAATCAAAATAAGCATGCTTTGGACCCAGGTGCAATTTCTCATAATTGAGTCTACAATCAAGAGGCCCTAGGACGCAGACCTTTAATTTGTTAAAATCTGAGAAACATTGGTGCTCTCCTTTAGTGCAAGTTTTCCAAAGAAAGTGAGTCAAATGCCTATCTTGCTAGTAGTTTTTTGATTTTCATCAGATCTTCACCAGCAGAGATGTGCTGTAAACCATTCCCTCCCCAAAGACTTCTGATCCACTCTTCGCAGTGGCTAGTTTTCTGTCAGGCTTTCACCCTGGAAGGTCAGGCAAGTACCAGCACTGACCTTGGGGAAGCAGTAGGATTTCATAGCTGGAAGTAAGGAAGAATGAGCATGAATTCCAGCAGCAGTTGATCACTAACTTAGCTGTATGGTAAAGGTCTGTCTATATGGCCTGTCCGCAAAGGGGAAAGAGGTGGTTGTTGATGGTCCTGGCAATTCTTCATGGTGTATATTTCGTCAAATTAGTGCTGCATCAGCCAGTTCAGTTTAGAAATGTTTTATGTCCAGCAGCATCGTCTTTTGTATTCAGCGTCATCTTTCTGAGAGATTGCATTCCTGCAACAGTTGACGACTGTGGATTGTAGCTCGCATATCTTTGGAAAAGGGAGCTCAGGTTCTGCAGTCCAGGCAGCCTGCGGTAACTTTCCAGCAGGAACAGAAATAGCTGCAAGTCCCACACAAGTTTGCGAACTAAGCACTCTGTGAAATGGATATTGTTGACTTTCACAACTCCCATGTTACTGTAATATTTACCTCTGTTATATTCTGTATACCATCCAAAGTACTTGGTGATCAACTGTGTAAAAACTGCAGAGGCAGAAGAATATGATCATTCATGTTCAGCAGTGGACCTTGAAGCCAGTGCAGCTGCTGAAGAACTCTGTTACCTGTTTGGTTAACGCTACCTGGTGTGAGCAGCTGCAGTGGAATTCATAGCAGTAAACTCTTCTGGGGTCTTAGAAGTCTGGATTAAAACACCAAGATTCAAAATCAAAATAAAACGTGAAAAAGATATGGCTGCTTGCAGAGTCAAAACAAAAGTCTTTGCCTCTGGTATTTCCAGGGTCCCTCAAATAGTTGAGGTTGCCCCCCTGCCCAACACCTCAGAAGCCAAAGCTGTGTAAATAGGAATGACCAAACCAGTTTTCTGTCTCCAATTCAGAAATTTCTTCTGCAGCTTTTTTTTTCTTAACCATGACTCAAGCTTGACTTTAAACAGACACAGGCATCATTATGCATTGATGTCCTCTAGTCCTAATGAAATAACAGCTTTACACGTGCCTTTCACATATCCTCTGAATTAGGTAACAAAATAAGCTTTGAAGAGCTACTGCGTAGGGAATTTTCTGGACAGAGCAATTATTTTAAAATCCTATTACAGTTGCTGAAGTGACATCAGTAATATAACCAATTCAACACTGAACCTGTGACCTGTAGATACTGACTCAGAGAGAAAGTTGGGCTTAGTTATGCTGGAAACTTCATTGCTGTCTATTGCAAAAGACAGGTTTGTCATCTGAAAATACTGCCACAGGTCCAAGTCCAGAAGGACTGTGAATAAATATCAAAAGATTGGGGTTTGAATTAAATGATCTTTAAGGTCCCCTCTAACACAAACCATTCTATGATTCTATGATTTTGTACATCAGAACTGTCCATATACAATTGTCTTAATATTTTTTGCATAGAATAAAACACAAAAGGCAATGGGATGGTAGGAGATATTTCTGATGTATAGAGTTCTCTTAGCCTAAGAAGCATTGCTACCATGTCATCCGAGGGAATGCTTTCAGCTAACAGTCATTCGTAGAGAAAGTAAATGAAAAAGGCCTACACTTTTGTTGTGCAATGCCAGTCTTTTTCCATACCCTAGTGCAGGAGATAGATTACTGCATGTATTAATCTGAGAGTGGTGTTTCAAATATTATTTATTTTAATTATATAGATGGCCATCAGCTTGAATGCTGGAATATGTTGCTCCTGGATGATCCAATATGTATGCTACTTCTAGTGCTTTCATTGTTGTATTTGTAAAGTTCAGGTAGAAAAATGTTTCTTTTTTCATATCAGGATATTTTGAGTCACAATTTCAGTCTTGATGTGTGATGTAACAGTAGCATTATTAATTTCACATCTGCAATTGCTTAGATTCATTACTGATAAGCATATATTGAAGCTCTGGGAGCTTCCATCAATTTATACTGGGTAGTCACATAACCTCTTGTGCCAGGATTCATAATTGCAATTGAGAACATCAAATTGACTAAAGTAATGATTCTTTTTTTTTTTTTTTTTTGAAGGAATATTCAAGGTATCAGGAATAATTGTTCATATAATTTTCTTGAAAGGTGCATGACATAGAGGCATATCTTTAAACAGTAATGTAAGATACACTTCTTTTATGTCAGCGTAGTAGAAAAGTGAATGTCAGTGTTGGTTTAATTTGCACTGAAATAGAAATTAATGGATTGCTAATATTTGCAAAGAACAGTAGCTTTGGGCATGCAACCTTTCCAAACTCAGATTACAGAAGGTAATCTGTTCATTTTCCATCTGTTACTACAACTGATCGTAGGCCAAATCTTGACCCTTGAAGGTCTAAATTAGTACGCTCTCTCCCATACATTATAGCACCAAGTGAGCCATTTCACAGCTGTTGCTAGGTCATGAGTTTCAGTAATACTCTCTTGAGCCCAGTTTTGTAGTCTTCTGCTGATCACAGGTCCATCTTCCTACACGTACTTTGCTTGCATGCATTCCACCCAAGAGCATTAAGTGCAGCAAGCACCATACAGAGACACACTGTTAATATTTGATGTGTTGAAAGAACAGTTCTTCAAAAATAATTTCTCCCCAATTGAAAGTATCTTGTGGAAATTCATGAAAATTTGGGATTTTTTGCAGTATTTCTGTGATCTGTCTACATGCAACAGGATTTGATTTTCATGTAGATAAGGTTCTCAACTTTATCAGACTACATATTTTCATTTCCTGAGTAGGATTATTTTGGATGATGTTCAAGAAATGTAAATTTAGCACAGTCATCACTGAGAGCTTCAAGGATCCGAATTACAGACTGCAAAAATAGAGCAGACAATCCCTTCTCAAAAAGGGAAAACAAAAAGCCCCACATTTCACTAGAACTATAGAAGCTTTTTCATATGGCATTTTAAACTCTCCTGCAAAGCTTTCTGATTTTTTTTCCTGGTACTGTTACTGCTGATTTCCTTCCTCCATTAAAAGTTATCCAATGCTTAGTAGTGCTGATCTCTTGAACTTCAGCCCAGTTTTCTCAAGTTTTCCTCACATCAAGAGAATGTCAAGCAGAAATAGTGGCTTGTGATTTTTCTTCTGTGTTTTGTAGTATGTTCACAGACTAAGCAAGAAACACGAGGCCTGCTGAAGCAATCAGTTGAATTACAAACTAAAGTGTAACATGAATAGCAGCAAAAGTCCCTCTCCTTCCAACCCCAGAGATGCTAGGGACAGTAGAGATCCGTTTAGGTAGGTAAGTAGACTTAGCACTCCTTTTGCTACACAGGATCATTTGTGAATGGGATGTTCACCAGTGTTCCAGAATAATGAAACTTGCAGCTCATAGCTGTTGAAAAATCAATCAAAACAGTTGAATGTTTTCCATGTACCTTCACAATAATGACAAATAAAAAGGCACTTTATTTAAATGACATACAGAATTTTACTGTAACACTGGAAGTGTCTTATACCTTGCCTTAATACAGCATTGTACAGCTCCCACCACCATCTTTCTTGAGTTTGAATGGAAACTTCCCAAATTATAACTGCCTTTCCCTTCAGGGTTTATTTCTAATAAGACCTAACTTTGGTCTCAAATCTCTTAAAAACAAACATTCTATAATCAGACTGTTCTTGTTATTAAAATGAAGACTAAAAGGCTATGTAAGACACATTTTTAGTTTGTAAAATAAATAGCTGAAAACTGCTCCCAAATTATCAAATGGAATGTCCTGATGAGTGCTCTTGTCTTCAGATAATGAACATAGGGATAATAAATTATTAATTATCTGATCAATCTACCTCCTTAAGTTAGCTTCTGGGCAAGTTTTAACTTAGTTACTCAGTGGTGCTCTAGTGATTTGCTCTTTGATCAATCCCAGGATAATTCTTATGGAAATGTTAATATTTGCCAAAGTCTAACAGTCTTCTTGGATGGATAGAGTTTAGGAAAGTCCTTTACTTATTCTCAGTCTGTGCCAGTGTGTACACATGAAGAAAAGATGATGTTGGCAATTCCCTTTCAATTTCTTAGCAAGCATCTGAGTTGTACTGTTCTTCTGAAGGCAAGGCAGGGTGGACATGCTGTGTCCCTTACGAGTCTGCTGTAGCTGACTGCACTGGTCCAATGATCCCTGGATACATAGTGTATCATCTTCTATTGCCTTGGTATTTCAAACAGTACTCAGCTGTTCCAGCTTTTTCACAATCTGTATGTTAGCCAGTAAGTAAGGCAAGTGCCTTACACTTGGCAAAGCTGAGAGATTTACATCTTATTTGAATAACCATACAGTAAGGATGACTTGTAATCCTTGTGACTTGCAAGTAAGTAATGACTGGTAACTAATAGTAATAATTACTTAAGTAATAATAATTTTTAAAAAGTACTTACTTGTAAGTAAGTAATGACTTGTAAGTAAGGACACCTAGTGGCCCTTGAGGAGGGCCACTAATGATCAGAGGGCTGGAGCACCTCTCCTGTGCAGAAAGGTTGAGGGAACTTGTTTATCTTGGAGAAGAGAAGGCTCCGGGGAGACCTCATTGCAGCCTTCCAGGACTTGAGCATATAAACAGGAGGGAGAATGCCTGTTTACATGTGTTGGTAGTGATAGGACAAGGAGGAGTGGTTTTAAACTAAGACGGGGAGATTTAGGTTGGAAATTAGGAGGAAGTTTTTCACTCAGAGGGTGGTGTGGCACTGGAACGGGTTGCACAGGGAGGTTGTGGATGCCCCATCCCTAGAGGCCTTCAAGGCCAGGCTGGATGCGACTCTGGGCAGCCTGCTCTAGTGGTGGGCAACCCTGCCCAGAGCAGGGGGGTTGAAACTAGATGATCTTTAAGGTCCTTTTCAACCCAGGCCATTCTATGATTAATATTTTCAAAGCTTGGTCACATAAAATCAAGTATGATGTTTTCCCATATGTGTTAGGTAAAGTAGCCTGAGACTAAAAATAAACATCTTACATAATTTTCTTGAAGAGCAAATATTTGGAGGAAACCAAAACTGGGGCTAGTGAGGGGTTTATCTGAGATTTAATTTCTAGTTTGAATCAAGAACTGCATGAAGTATGGCCTCAAAAATTTAAAGCTATAAGCCAATTAAGTATTTAGGTTGCTCACTGTTAGTTATCAATTAAGTTTTTTAGTGAGGATATACAGTCACAGCTTTATGAAATGACATTTGATGTGTATAGAAATAGCTTGCTTTATGTAAAGTTGAAACTGAAGGATAAGTAATAACTGAAGTAAACTTAAATAACTTAAGCCTATTTTGAGTGTGCAAATGTGATGCAGCACAAACGTCAGTGAGGGTCACTCAAAAGACACAACAGAATTACTACAAAAAAAGAACCTTTCATAAACTACCACATAGCAAATTCCAGCTCCTAGGGGAGCTGATCACAACAGAACCATTTCAAAGGCTTTCTGCTTTCCATTGAAGCAACAGCAGTGAAATAAATATGTCTTGGTTATGGAAAAGGCAGCTGGGAGGTTTTTGAATAAGGTGAGTTTTTCTGAAGAATATGGAGCTTCCATATTCTTCAAACATTGAAGTTATCTTTGTATGTTGGCTAAACCACAAAGATAGGAATCTAGGAATTACATATTTCGACTGTCTATGTCACAACTAGATACCGAAAGACAGTCATAAATCTCTCATGAATATATCCACCCCCCTTACATGTTTTTCTGAAGAGAAAAGGCAGGCTGTTTTACAGAAATACTTTTATTTTTTGTGTGGCTGTATTAAAAGCTTTTTCTGTTTTGCAGACTTTTGTTTTTGTAAACTTTTATAATTATTACTGTTTTGTCCCCCCATAATTTATTTCAGAGGAAACTAAGTGTTCGTGATCTAGTCAAACTGAAAATTAACATATGGTTTATAGTAGCAATTTTAGTGGGCTATTGAGAAAATGCTATTTAATGTTTCTGCTGAGTGTACGCAGCTATGCTACTTTACAATTAGAAAAATACAGCATGTGAGGAAAATACTGAGAGTTTATCATACCACCTGTAGCTGGTGAGAATTTAGATGAATTTTAAGTTGTGTTTCATGATGACAATGAAGATTAAATTATTGGAAATGTATATGCATGTCAGATCTAATACTTTTGTATCTGAATGTCTTCTAAGAAGACTGTGTAAAAAGGTAGGAAACTATAGAATTCTGCCTGAGGGTTAAAGATTCATAGTATTCAATTCATTTGGTTAGTTGAATGTGTAACACTTGAGAACTCTTGCTATAGTTACCAAGAAGAAACTTTCTGTAGGATTTTTATATTAGGCTTTGGAAGTTCGGCTCCACATTAAGTATCTGATAGCCCAGACATACAATGCAAGAAAGCAGTAATTAATTGCAAGTCAGCAAAACCGCTTTCCCCCTTCCACTGTTCATCTTGCAATCGTTTCTGGATACTATCTTTCCAAGTTCCACCTAATATAGAATAATATGTCATGTCACACACTTTGGACCTTGTCTTGAAACCTTACTGGCAACCACCCATCTGCCGATCTACCTTCTCTATCATTTTCTGAGAATTTTTTTCCACAAGATCTTATGTTTGCAAGAAAGTAATGAGCTTTCAGCCATGATGTCCATAGATTTGGTTTCTGCTCACTTCATTTTTGCTCTTGTATTCCTATGACCTTTCTTTTAGTCATTACTTCTGCATAGGAATCTGAAAAGATTTCAGTCTTAAACACTCTCTCTATGAATATTGCCAAATCTCTCCTATATTCCTTTTTAACTTCAATCTCCCAGTTTCTTATAAATGAGGATAATGATCTGTTTCTTCTCCCTCCCAAACCTCATTCTTAAAGGCTTATTGAAGACTCATCTTTTGGAAATCAGATGTTCATGCCTTTTTTACACAAACTTGTACTGATTTGGTATTTTGCCTGGCCAACTACAGAAAGACAAATTTCTCTTCCCGTTGCAGAGAGTCAGTATAGGACTCCTCTTTAGGTAACTAAGAAATATACTAGCATTAGAAAGAGATATGCTCAAGGCGCATATGTTCCAGGAAAATTGAAAGGTGTTCTGCAAGTGAAATACGTTTGGTGCTTGTAGGGAATGCTCCTCTAGATTTTTGTAGTGCAGGTACCTCTCCTGTCAGGTACCAGAATGAGCTGTACCTAAGGAAAGGACGGAAGAAGGGAATATCTCCTGTCAATCAGTGTATGTTTCTGTTGGGTATTTTTCCTTAAGAAAAAGGAGAGTATTTATTCATTAATATGCATGTTTTCCTTCTCAGTATAGTGGGAGACCCAGCTGCTGGTCTATTAGGGTTATTCTGATTAGCATCTCACATTCCAACTCTTGCATTGAAGAGTTTACACACTTGCCAGACAGCCGGAATAAAGGTTGCTGATACATAATAACTTGAATATGAGGAAATTTTATTTCAGTCTGTGAAGTGAATCTTTTAATGGCAGCTTTGCTGACCACTTATTAACTGTTACTGTTAGAATAACATTAAAATTGCATTGCAGACGAAATACATGGGTAAATAATCTTTCTCCTGTTAAAATCGAAGTCTTTTAAGTTGTTAATGTTGCTTTATATTTGTTTACCAAGTTTACCAAGTATTTCTAACTTGACAACAATGGAAATCTTTTCTTAAGGGGTTCTCTGGAACTTGTCGTCATGTGATGCAGTAAAGATGACAATCATTAGAGATGCTTTGTCAACACTAACAAACACGGTGATAGTGCCACATTCTGGATGGAACAGTTCTTCATTTGATGATGATCATAAAATTAAATTTCAGACTTCCCTAGTTCTACGCAATACTACAGGATGCCTGAGGTAATTTGCTGTTATAGGAGAGTATTGCTCTTTTTACGGAGTAATTGTGTTATCCAACAGGTCAGTTTACATTTTAAATTTTAAGACAAAATAGCTGTTGCATTCTATAAATTCCATTTAGTTCTATCATTCAGGCAGCTGTCATATTTGTATTCTTCTCTGTTAGAAGAATATGAAAAGTACAAAGATAGTCACTGAAAGATGTTAATTATAATGGCTAGTAGTCAAATTTTTGGCTGTTTTCTGTATACATTGCAAACAATCATTGCACTTTTCCCCCGTTACTGCAATTTTTGCATTGTGTGTACGCCTCATGAATTTTATTCAGGAAAAACAGCATGAATTTGGTGATTCTTTAATACTGTATACATCTAAAAATAGTATATGTATATGTGCGAGTAAATAAATGTTTGACTAATCCCTTTGTGGATTTCTTAAACAGCAATAATAATCATAAAATATGATACTAAAACATCTGAGAAGAGAATTCAAAGACCAAGGGTAGTATATGAGCTGTTTCTGTTCATTTGTAGGTTTGCTTTTCATTTCATTATATTAAATTTCAAACTGTCTTCTATTAAACAACACATTAAGGCCATTGTGTTTAAATAGAAGCACTTGAATAGTTTGTATTTGCTGGTAACCATTCTATACTCCTGAATATTTTTATAAGATACTTTTTTATTTGTTGGGTTATTTTTCAAGGCCACCCTGCTTTTGAACATACAGTGATAGTACAATGTCTAGAGAATACAATACCAGCACAATGCCTCTACAGACAGACATAGTGACTTTTTTTTAGCAGTAGTACCAGTTTCAGCGTGCATCTAATCACCACATAAAGTTCAGTTTTTGCAATGTGGTTGCTTTGCAGGCAAATAATTGTCTACACACCCTTTTGCTACTTATTCTAAAGCACAGTGCATTCTTTTCCTTCCCTATGCTCTACGTTATGCTTCTGTCTATGTATCAGTATTACAAATGTTAAATGACACTGCACCATGGAACAGCAGATCAGTGAATGGATCCAATTTTAAGCAGTAGCAGCAAAGGGAATTTTTAACAAAGACAAGCTCAACCACCTATACCACAGCATACAAGTCACAAGTTTGTGTTAGTATGACAGAGAGGGCTTGGAATGGAAAAGTCTGTGAGAAAGGGTTTCTACTCATGGCTTGTTTTGTCAATGAGTCAATTCTGTCTTGAAATTACAGGTTTGAATCATTTTCATCTTTTATAAACATTCAGGTGGGGTGGGTTGCCGCACCAACTAGAGAAGTTAAAAGCAAACATACATTTATTATTATTATTTTATGTTGAAACAAACAAACAAAAAAACAACGCAAGCTTCTGCAAAGTATCTGGTAAAATTATTGCATGTATGTCTATCTGTGAATATACTGTGTTCATCTGTCATTTCAACCCTTTAGGAATCTAAGTTCTGCAGGTGAAGAAGCCCGGAAACAGATGAGGTCATGTGAAGGGCTGGTTGATTCACTGCTGTATGTGATCCACACATGTGTGAACACATCAGACTATGACAGCAAGGTGTGTGCACGTTTCATCTAAGTGATTTTTAGTGCTGAACCATATGTCTGATTTGATCTTTTGAGGTTTTTGTACTATAATTCCTCACTGTGATGAGTTTCATACAGCTAGTCTTCTCTCCCAACCCTAATTTAATGATGCACAATCAAATTTTGTTGTATAATGCGGTTTAATTTGTTCTGTCCTTTTCATTTTTGTCAGTGTTGACATATTCATTCTTTAATGATAAGCTCTTGTGCTTTTTATTTTCAGGATACTTAAAATAAGCCACCATCGTAGAGATGACTGTTACAGTTTTCATTTTCAAGAGTATCAGGAGATAGATTGCAGTTTTCCCAAAGAAGCAGATGTAGCAATGCCCAAGTCCCAGAATTAGAATTTGGTGTTTGTGTTTCAAATGCCTTTTCACCTGTACTTAATTTAGTTTGCTTTATCACTATATCAGAAAGCAACAGGTTACTTAACATCTTTATGGTTTGGTTTCAGACAGTGGAAAACTGTGTGTGTACCCTGAGAAACCTTTCTTACCGTTTGGAACTGGAGGTGCCTCAGGCACGTCTACTAGGTATCAATGAATTGGATGACTTGTTAGGAAAAGAATCACCTAGCAAAGATTCAGAGCCAAGTTGCTGGGGGAAAAAAAAGAAGAAGAAAAAAAAAACTTCACAGGAGGATCAAGTATGCCCTTTTCTTTGTATTACCTACTTAGCTAATGCTGGGGGAAAGTACATAGCTTGAAGAAAAACTACCATAAGTTGAATGAAAATATAGAGGTTTCTTGTACTTACAAATTTATGTTCACTTCTCAGTGGGATGGAGTTGGCCCTATACCAGGATTTTCCAAGTCTCCTAAAGGGGTAGAAATGCTATGGCACCCATCTGTGGTAAAACCATACCTAACACTTCTAGCAGAAAGCTCCAATCCAGCTACTCTTGAGGGCTCTGCAGGATCTCTCCAGAATCTTTCTGCAGGCAATTGGAAGGTATCTGAATTCCTACTCTTCTTCCTATAGTTAAATTGTCACTGTTCTGTTTCAGTAAGGTATTGAATGGGTTTAGGGAGAACAAGGTAATTTTCTAGTACATGCATGTCAGTGTTTCTCTCTAGTGTGCATCACTAGTGCTTATGCACTATGGAGGTGTAATTTCCGTAGGGAAAAGCAACATCAAAGATGATAGGCAGGAAGAGCAATCTGGAAACTGGCCTTGAAATTGGTACCACTTATTTTAAATAAACAGAAGAATCTTTATTCTGGTGCGTGTTAGAGCCAAAAAAAAATCTTACTGCTCTGAGTTCTGGTGGGAAAGTACTGTCAAAATAAGACCAGTGCCAAATAAATATGTATACTACACAGTAATAACACTTCACAAGATCAGGACTGTATTAATTGGTTCTGAGCATAAATAAGGTTTTTTTTCTGTTTTTTTTTTTTTTTTTTTTTTCCATACGTTCTTGCTTATGACCTTCACGTACATAACATTAATAGCGTTCTCATGTAGTGCTGTTGTAACATACTGTATTTGTCACAGAGATAAAAAAATGTTAATTGCTTTCTTTGCTGTGGATAAACAGCTAAGACTTTTTCATTTTATGCCTGTTATAAAGTTGGTCCAAAAAAAAAATACTGTTCCCTCTTTAATAATTTGTCATCTATTAAGTTACTTTGTCTGTTAGATCCATTTCTTTAAACATTGCTCCCCACCAGGAATGAGTGAAAAAATAGCAGAGAATCAACACTTTTTAATAATAAAAAAGATATGCATTTAACATATCTTTCCATTGTTTTTCATTGGAAGATTTTCCCTAAAATACTTAAGAATTACAATTTAATAAGAGGTCATTTCAATTAGAATGTTCTACTAGATATGGGAGTAACTGGAGTTTGATTACAGTTTGCAGCATACATTCGAGCTGCTGTCAGAAAAGAAAAAGGTCTGCCAATCCTCGTGGAACTGCTGAGAATGGATAACGATAGAGTTGTTTCATCTGTGGCAACTGCCTTAAGGAACATGGCATTAGATGTTCGTAATAAGGAACTTATTGGTAAGTACAGAACTGTTCTGAATAAAGCACAGTTACCAATAGGTCAGGCCTTTATTGAAAATTAGGATGAGGTTCTACCAGTAGAAATAGCGTACTACATCATGTTACTTGTCTCACAGAAATAAATCTTTTTGACAACAGTAGCTTTTCAGAGTAGCACTGTCATTTCAGTTCATCTTTAGCCATCTTGTGTGGCGATCTCTTTATGACAGATTGAAGTCACCTCAGCCAAACTAAACTGGACAGAAAACTGGCAGTACAAAGTATGACTGGAAACACAACTGTACTTCCTTGGAGCAAAATAGTAACTTTCTCAGAGGGCTTCAAGGTCCCTTACACATCCTAAGAGAATAGGACAGCCCTGCTGTCATTACATCAGTAAACACTTCATTTGACAGTATTGGATAGGGAGAGAGGGAGAAAAACTCCTCTCCTAGTGAAGTATTTCTACCAAATCACAGATATAGAGCAGTGTATATGTGCCTATGCTGAATTAAGTAATCAACAAGGGTGCTTCCCAGAAAAACTTAATTACCTATTTGTCAGCTTTAATATTTAATACTCATCTATGCCTTTCTCATCTAGCATTTAAGAAAAAAAAAAAAGCAAACGTTTGTCCTGCCTTGGTCAGGAACCTTTCTATTGTGGCAAGTGTTGAACATGCCTCACTCTCAGCTTCAGACTGCTATACCCTAAGTTAACCCTACTAACACGCGTCAAGGTATAAAGATGTTTGATTTTTGTTACAGAAGAATTTTCTATGTTTTAGGCTACCAGGGTAAGTACATAAGAGCTATTTATACAGATAAGAGAGAGTTACTCTCAAAAAGATAGTAAAACTTTTTCAGCTGCATTTATACATTTCTGGAACTTCACCATCTAGGATGTCCAGGACATGTTTTCTTGCAGAGTAGGTATTATATCTATTAAAAATAAGTCAAAAAAACGCGGATCTTTTGTTGCATCGGCCAGATAGAGGTAGTACTCAGGTGATATACTATTTTCAGGACTTTGTTCCCCTTCTGGCAGAACTTTTCAGTTCAGGAGCCACCTGTTTTCTCCTTCACCTGTTTTCTCTCCCTGTCAAAGCTTTACCTATCAAAGAATTAATGGCTTTCCACATGTAAAATATTTTGAGACATGAATCATAAGTTACCCCATGCTGATGCCCTATTTTTTGCAACTTTATCACCATAGGTAAGTTCAGGACTAATGGGTTTACATGGTCTAACCTCCGGGGAAAAAATGTCATTTAAAAAAGTGGGTACTGCAACAAGTAACAATATAAATTGGTATATACAAATGTGTGTCTGTGAGCTTGCCAAAAGATTGGCTGTGACAGAATACCACTGTATATAACATAGTTGGTGCTAGTATTCCTATATGTTTGAAATGGAATTGCTTTTGTTTGCACAATTTGTTAATTTCTTTGGGGATTTTTCTTCCTTAGGCATGTTATGCAAATAGATAGCTAATGGCTTTGAGTAAAGCTTATGCATTGAGCACCGTTATGTACAAGTACATGTCTTCAATAAAATCATTTATTGAATTAATAATAATTTAATTATCAGCATAGCCTAAATAAAAAAAATATTTACTTTAGCTTTAGTTAATTTCCTTTGTTTGCGGTGTGATTATTCCTGTGCATCAATCAGTAATTGAAAGAGCTGAGATCTGATTTCTTGGAGGTAACAAATAAGGTGAACAGAATGTCTGAAAGAAAAGCTTCCAATTGCTGTAAGGATTTTGTTACCCCTCCCATAAATGAGGCTTAGGCATAAACACAACTCCTTGAATCATACAAAACAGTGTAATGTTTTCTTTCAATGATTCTGCTTTCTCTAAATAATCACCTTTTCCAAGCACTCCTGTTTTAATAAAAATGCAGCTTGCTTCTCATGTTCTTAAGCCAGAAGGGGAAAAAAATTCAAAAAT
This sequence comes from Heteronetta atricapilla, assembly GCA_011075105.1. Classification (NCBI taxonomy): domain Eukaryota; kingdom Metazoa; phylum Chordata; class Aves; order Anseriformes; family Anatidae; genus Heteronetta; species Heteronetta atricapilla. The sequence continues at coordinate 38,934,698 of CM021737.1, forward strand.
TGATCTTTAGTCTCACTTGACTATGTAAGGTGCAAATTCTTGGAATTTTTCTCTGGTTTTGATCCTATGTTCCATTTTATTGCTTTCAGATGCAATTTATTAACAAATCCTAGAATTTCAACTCTTAAGTACCAAAATGTATTTTCTTACTTGATTCTACTGATGGGTTTTTATAGGTAAATACGCTATGCGAGATCTGGTGAATCGACTTCCAGGAGGCAGTGGTCCAAGCATATTGTCTGACGAGACCGTAGCAGCAATCTGCTGTGCTTTGCATGAGGTCACTAGTAAAAACATGGAGAATGCCAAAGCCCTTGCTGATACTGGAGGAATAGAAAAGCTGGTGAACATAACAAAAGGAAGAGGTGACAGGCAAGTAGGCAACACACTTCATAGCTAAATACTTTCTCTGTTCCATTTCAAATGTTTAAGAATGCAGGAAGTTATTTGGGTTGGTTTGTTTTGTCTTTTTTAACTCACAAAAAAAAGGGAGGAGTGATCCGTTTTTGCAGTCCTGATCTGAGTAGCTATCAGAGTCTGAGGCACACTGGGACAGGAGGAGGCAGTTGGCATGGTACCTGCCATTCTTTTACAGTCTATTCTTTAAAGCTTCTGGAGACTTTTACAGTTGCAGACAGTAATGACATTAATCAGTACTGTTCAGGTAGAATGGTGTTAAAAACTTTTCTCCTTTTAAACATCTACATCATTAATGGAATATTTGGAGCCTTTCGTAGTCAGAATATTTTGACACCTTTGTCAGGATACATCACAGTAACTCCTAGTTATATGTAGCATGGCCAGTTGGTAGGTTGTGAGGAAAGCTTGCTCTACCGAGCAGTTTCCCTAGCCAGTGGGATTTTCTAGAACAGGATTGTAAGGCAAGTGTTGATTGATGAGATCTGGCTCTCTGCAGACTGATTCAGGTATAGCTGTGTCATGGAGCCTGGTGAGCTAGCGGTTTTGTTAGCTGAGCTCAGCACGGAGCTTTATCAGACATTGTGTTTATGTAATGGTACTAAAAACTTTCAGAACTGGATAGTTGATGATCAAGGAACAGGAGCACGAATGGCTCCCGAGTTGTGCACCATCAGCACAGCACAGTTATTGCAGCCTCAGGGGACCCCGTCTGGCTCTGATCAGCATCTCTGTTTTGAATTCCTTGGCGTATCTGATGGAACTCAGATTAGCAGGACTCTGGTGTAAACTGGAATATCTCAGATCTCCTTTTTATGGATAGCAGAAAACTGATTATGTGTTCAGCCCTGTGTACTATTCCCAGTGTTTGATCAGATGGTAAGGAGGAGGAAAGGATCTCCAGCTATGGAGAAGTTGGTCTGTGTGAATTAAACGTACCGTATTTTTAACAAAATCTGCCTCAAAAAGAGAGTGTGGACTATATTTTCAGTATCCACGATTTATGACGCTTCATGTTTTCAAAGCACAGATTCAACTGCAGCTGTGAATGCAGTGGTCCTTTATATGACTGTTGTTGTGGAGATGACATGTAAAGTAGCACTTACAGCTATAGGGGAACAGGGTACGCTGAACAAATTTAAAACACGGGGAAAACAGCCTCAGGTTGTACCAGGGGAGGTTTAGATTAGATGTGAGGAAGAATTCCTTCACAGAAGGGATGGTTAGGCATTGGGACAGGCTGCCCAGGGAAGTGGTGGAGTTGCCATTTGCTGGATGTATTTAAGAAAGGTGTGGATGTTTAGTGGTGGACTTGGTAGTGACTTGATCTTATGGGTCTTTTCCAAACTAAATGATTCTATGAAAATTTTTCAAACAGAAGTGTCTGCTCATTGACTGACACTATAAACTGCAGGTTTTTCCAGCATTTTTCAGTCAGGCTTTTCTTTCAAAAAGTTTATTTGGATGAATCTTCATACTGATGGAAGAAGGCGTATGTCTAATGTAGGTGTCATGCTGTGGCATTTAATGTCAAATCACTGCTTCAGTACTATACCATTTCTCTTTTAAAAGATGATGTGATTTTATTTTTAATAATAGCTAGAGCAATTTTCGTAGCCTTGCTCTTGAGAATGGAGGGGTGTTTCCCTGACCAATAAATGTTTTCAGTAGTGCAACACAGAACTAGAAACCAAGTCTCAGTATGAGGTTGTCTGGACATTTTCAATACTAGCTCCCTTTAATTCGTTGTTATCCTACAGTTATGAACCTTGTATAAAGATTTCAAGTACACAGTCTCAGTTTTTACGAAATGTACTAAACAATGTTTCTTACCATTTTTTGTTTTTGTAGACGATGACAATCTGTATTTCTCACATGGGTGACCTGAAGAGAGAATTTTAGGCTAGAGAGGGAAATAATTGTCATGCTTTATCTGTCTCTGCACCAGCCTGTTTGTTTAGACTGCTGACATAGCTGTGCTCACACCGTTGTAATGCAGGCATGCATTACTGAGACCTGGGGAGATGACCTTTCTTACTTCACAGTTGCAAGGTTTAGGCTGTTCCCTAGCTCACAAATATTATTCTGTTGGAGTTTATGCTTTCTACTAATGTAATATTCCTTATTTCCTTAGATCTTCACTGAAAGTTGTCAAGGCAGCTGCCCAGGTACTGAATACATTATGGCAATACCGAGATCTCCGTAGCATTTATAAAAAGGTAGATTACAAAAGTAGCCTCCACTGGAAAACAGTTTTACAAAAACTGTTAACTTAATGCAAAGCAATTTATTTTGTTCTCTTCTTTTTACCACTCTGCAGGATGGATGGAATCAGAGTCATTTTATTACACCAGTATCAACACTAGAGCGAGAGAGATTCAAATCACATCCTTCTTTATCAACAACAAATCAGCAGATGTCACCTGTCATACAGTCAGGTCAGTCAAGAGATGAACAGAGATTTGCCAAAGGGGTTTGTTTCTCATTTTCAAACTCAAATAGCCTTTCAGTTTGTCATCCTGTCTAAAACATGGAGGCCATGCTGTGTCTCCTCTGTATTTAAACATATAAACAACACTCCACAAGTATTTTGTGTTCTCTGAATGTTACCTTAGCTGATATTATTGTTGGACAGGGCTGATGTACAAGGCTTCAAGTAGGTTTTTTATACTCTTCATTTAGCATTTTATTTTATACAATTTACCTTTCTATTTTTGTGTGAATAGATCTCCCTTAATACTGAGAAATATGCATTTACCATGACTGCTAAAACAACAGCCCGGCTCCAATAATACAGTTGTTTAATTACTACTTTTTATAAAAGGATCAGTCCTCACGTGCTCCTTCCTGACATGGGTGAATGAAAAATAGACAGGAATTTATTTTGCTATAAGCAGTACACCTATAGTGACTTAGGGAAAGAAAACATCTTTCATGCGCATAGTTCCCCTCAACCACCAATACGCAGGACTGATTTGTCAAATGTCATACAACAGCAGACTACAGTTGACAGTTCCAGGGTATTTTGTAATTCTGATCTCACTGTGTTCCTCATTCAGTTTTCTCCCAGCCCTTTGGGATTCCAAGAAATTGTCCCAAACAAATACCCCTTTGTCATTCTTGAACAATGTGATACCAAAGGCAGTTTTTACCTTTACACCTAGTCACCAAGTTGCACGCACTGGCATCAAAATAACATCTTGAACTTGGCAGACTGTTCAAACTATGTATCTACAGACAGAGCCAGAAATATCTTCTCAAAATAAGCAATGACAATGAAGCAAATACTGCTTCGGTAAGATCTGGACAGTTCCCTCAACCTAAGTGTAAAAGGGTATTCCAAATCCTCATCTCAGAGCGTTCTACCCCTAAGATATGCTAACAGAATGACTTCGTTGTTCCAGTTCTGTGAACTACAAGTAGGAAATAAGAGGGGACGTTCTAACGTAATACTCAGAGGCTGTTACATTTCAAAGAGAACTTAGTTTTTTTGTTTTTTAAATCCAATAGGAAGTGCCTGTTTTTCTGTTCCAGAGTATGAACAAGCTTAAATTATTACGGTAGAAGTGCATAAAACATACACAATGAGCACTGTGGCAGCAGCCTTGCAGATTACAGCGTACACAGCAGATGCGTGGTAGAACAGTTACACTTGGTCTGTAGCCATTGTTCGTTGTTACAGTCACTTGATTGTACACGTACTATTGTTAATACACACATTATATTGAACAGTTTCAGAATTTTAATAACGCCTCAAAAATTAACCTTTAAAGCTATGAATATACTAGGGAAAATACCAGTAATTAAACTATCCACAATAGCGCAAAACCGTGAGATATCATCTAATGGACATGGCTAGTGGAAGAAGATATTAGTATTTTGAAGCAAAATTTCTAGAATTTGTTTTTAAGTACGTAAGTCAGCAAAACAGTTGTCTGTGAAAGAGAAAAGACTTAGCAGAACAAACTGTTTACAACTGAAGTAGAGATTCAACTGTTCACTGTAATACCACAAAGTAATCAGGTTTTTTTTTTTTATCTCACAATGGTTGTCAGCCAACTGGAGCTGACCGAATGGCCAAGATTCACTTCTGCATGCTAATGTAAGAACAATAATACAAGTCTGCGTGTGGATCACTTCAGCCAGGCATACTGTAAAGTTTTCTGTTCCTGTCTCAGGTGATATGGTGGACTTGGAGATTTTATTTAAGTACAACTTACATAAAATCATAAACTTTAGCAAACAAATGAACAATTACATTTGTATTTGAGTAGCTGTGCTAAAGAAAATTCTCACAATGTCATATGCAACATGAAATGGGTAAACTTTCTTATTTAGTTGTAAGCATTATGGAGTAATGACTCACTGTAATACAAAGTTTAAATGATAATTTAATGGTATGTTGTTGATAGCTTTCATAATTGGCGTCCTCCATGCAGGAAAAGCTGTGTAACCAGTTTTGTCCTTTACACACAAGTTTACTCACTTCATTTGCTAATCCCTGGGGAAGGAAGGGATGAGGAGAGAAGAGAGAAGGTTAGGTCTGAGAAAGGCTTTTATTGCACATACTGGTAATTTTTATTTTTTCATCAGTTGGCAGCACATCTTCATCCCCGGCTTTATTAGGAATTAGAGAACCCCGCTCTGAGTATGATAGAACACAACCTTCTATGCAGTATTATAATAACCAAGGCGACGTCATTGCACATAAAGACATATATACTGGTAAGATACTTGTTAGGTGAACTCTTCCCTTGGGGTGTTCAAGGAAAGGTTGGACATGGTGCTTAGGGACATGGTTTAGTGGGTGACATTGGTAGTAGTGGGATAGTTGGAACAGATGATCTTGAAGGGCTTTTCCAACCTTAATGATTCTATGATTCTTCTCCTTATGTAAGGAGCGTATACAACCATAATACGGACAATTGCATTAGCAGGCCTGTTAATACTTAATGTTGTTTTCCATTTTTATTCATTTATATTCACTGCATGAAGAACAGAAGAGGTTTTTCATCTCTGCTATTTTCTTCAAAATTGCACACATTAGAATAAGAGGAGATCCAGTTTATATACTGGGAGATGAGATGTTTGGAAATCTCATTTTAGTTAAAACAATTTTCTGTAATAGATTTTTAATTATGCACATTATATTATTATAACCACACATTACATATGTGTGTGTATAATGTTATTGTATTACAAAACTATACCAAGATTTCATATATTCCCTGTTTTTACTTCTCCCTTCTTACTATTTGATACAGGTCACAAAATAAGAGATGATAGTAAATAGGGAGATTTTTTTGGTATTAAAATTAGTCTGATAAGTAAAAGAACAGCACAAAAATTCCTCAACTTTGATTTAGGTACTGCTTAGAGTTAAAATTCAATTGTATTTTATTATTATATTATTAGTAAACTCTAAAATCTGAAGACTTCCTTGTTTGGGTGCTACATATTTTTTTCTAGGTAATATAAGAGTAAATAGACAAAAGAATAAAGGTTGAAGTTGATGCCATTAAACTATTTTCTCACAGGTTCCAGCAAACCTTCACCAATTTACATCAGTTCCTACTCCTCACCAGCAAGAGAACAAAACAGACGGCTACAGGTAACTCTGAATTTTTATTTTGAAATGATACTGATAAAAAGATTCAGCCTATGGTGTTTTAATGGAACTTAAAAGAGTTTGAGTATATTTTGTAATATCAGAGTGTTTTGGGTAGAGTGTATCTACACATTTTTTAATTTGTTCTTGGGCATTACTGTACTTAAAAGTACATAAGCTACTGCCAGTTTACTCTTTTTTCTTTTTATAGTCACATGTTTTAGTGACTAACCGTATTTTGTTACGGTTGGATCTGAGACCACTTTTCTGACTTGACAGGTATTTTTGGTAGCTATGGTCAGGTACTGTATTTTTTATGGATGCTCTAAAAATACTACTTTTGGAGAACTACTAGCTTCCTGGTGAATGCAGGAGGAGACGTGAAGGTGGACAAGTTTTTCCTGCATTAGATTCATTTAAACCTTAGCTACATTTCATGGAGGTTTGAAACCTTTGTTATTGTCATCATTGGTAGAGCTACACTAAACATTTTAGGGAAAGGTTGTGTATAATGCATGAAATGTTTGAAAACAAATATTTTCTCTGTTAATTAAATTTTTAAAAATTATTTTTCTTCCACTTTGTCAACAGCATCAGCAATTGTATTACAGTCAAGAAGATACCAACAGAAAAAACTATGATGCATACAGGTTATATTTGCAGTCCCCACATAGCTATGAAGACCCATACTTTGATGATCGAGTTCACTTTCCTGCTGCTTCAGATTATACAACACAATATGGACTGAAATCAACCACAAATTATGTAGACTTTTATTCCACCAGACGATCTTCTTATAGAGCAGAACAGTACCCAGGTTCACCTGACTCCTGGGTGTAGCATCAAAGGAAGAAAACAGTGTATTTCTCATCTTGCTTGAGAAGAAATGGAATTGCCTCATTTGTTGCTTTGGTTATGAAATGTGAAAGTGAAATAAAAGAAGGAACATGGAAGTGGTTTGGTTTTGGAGGTTTGGTTTTGTGTTTTTTTTTTTTTTTTTGAGTGAGGAATTGTCAGGAAGAAAAACTGGAAGGGATGGATTTTTTGCTCTGTTTAGATATTAGGTATAATTACTTGTAGTTCCTGTAGTCTGGTGAGGGTGTGGGCGATGTGATGAAAGGTTTGAGAATTGAGTAAAATGAATTTGGAAAGTGCGTAGGTCAGAGCAAATTAAAGCTGATTTTTTATGTGAATAAAAGTCTTGTTCTGATAGTTTGTACATAAAAAATAAAACGGATGCCCTTGTTTTATTGCTATTACTAAATGTCAAGATTGTATGCTATTACGCTGTGTAAATTTCTTTCATTGGTGTAAATATGAAAATGCCATGTTGGTTCAACGTGCCATTCATTTGTAATGCAGTGTGTCATTTTAAAAGGAATTTGAAACATCATGCACAAAAAAATCCAAGAAAATGATATAAAATAATTAAAAAAAAAACTTTTTAAAATGAATAGTGTAATTTTGAAGCACAAAGTCTAGTTCAGTATATCTACACCTCTCCCATTCCTTTCCTATTTCATAAAAAAACTTCACTGCCATTTTCTATGCACATGGAAGAACAATAAATTATGGAAGTCTCATCCATGGAAAGTTGTTCCCTGTTATTTTTATTATTACTTTCTCTGTGTGGTATTCAAAAACAAATACCATGAATGTGAAGTCTGATCATATGTTTTAAGCAGGTTAAATATATCACAACCACTTTGGCCATTCAACAGTCCATATATCCCAAATTTCTCAGGCTGACATACCAAGGTGTGAAACTATGTACTTCCCTCCCTTTATTCCCTAGACTAGTATTTTTACTTTAGATGCAGGTAATCAAGATATTTCAGAACTTTATCATGTTTTCTCCCTACCACTTCTCTCTTCCTTCCCTTCCTCCCCCCCCCCCCAAAAAAATATAGTATTTTCTTGCTTTCAGAGAAAGTTTAGTCTCCACATTGGCTAAATTCTCCTTGGATTTATTTATAATTCAAATCATTGATTATTTTAAGTAACTACATCATGTACTTTTCTCATTCTGCAGAATCTCTTAACTTCATAGTGTTCATAATTATTGTTCCCCATCATTGAAATTTTCTTCAGTTTCCAATATTGCAAATATCCTGATTGCATCAGTGAAATGATAGAAGGTAAGCAGAACTGCACCAAGTTTAGATAACAAGGCAATTTTTCTGTACTTGGTTGGGCTACCTCTGCCTTCTGATTGTACAACAGGTAAGAAATTAAGGGGTAAACAGCCCAGTAAAAGTAACAAGTTGTATCTTAACTTTGTACCCAGCTACAACATTCCCCAGTGATTACAGTGTGGTGTGTTGTTAAGGGTTGGTGCTGTGCAGATTGTGCCCTTTCTTTCCTAGAAAACTTATTTTTTTCCTGTTAAGGTAGAAAATAGTTTTCTATTTACTTCAGCTTGAGTTTGGCCAAATTATTCTTACAAGGAACACTGATCTTGCATCAAGTTTTAACTACCTTCAGAGTCATGTACAAGCTTTGCTACACAGATGAATGCAGATCAGTGTTGATTATCTGGCATGCCTATTACCTACTAAATGTGAGCCAGGTATACTTAGTTGGTATTTCATTGTCCCAGGAAGATTTAAGTTAGTTGTAGACAATACAATAGTAGACTGACAGGATCATAGTCTGTTCTATACATAGAAAGAAAATAGCCTGTATTTTGGAATCTGCTAATACCTCTCAAAAAAGCAGGTAATCAATGCAATATAGCAAACAGCTGTACTGAGGAATGATTTCTGAGGCTGTTTAATTAAGATCAAAAACAACAAGACTTAGGACAGCACCCCATCTTGTATGTTATAGCACATCTGTTTCACTACATTCACTTTCTTTTGATTTTACTAGTCTTACTTGTTTATGTATTTTTACACATTGCATCTTGGTGCTATACTCACTAAAATTATTACGTTGGTTAATTTCTCTTTAAATTGTGCCCTATTTTTCTCCACTTTCACACATTGTCTGAAACTGCATGTAATTTTGTTGTTCATTTTCACAGAGCAGACTGGATTTGGGCCTGTTTCAAAGTGTCAGGAGCATAAATACAAATAAAATATTTTTAAAATCCACTGTATTCACAATTTTTGCATTCATATTGATAAGCCAGTGAGGAAGATAAAAGATTGATTGTTTAACTTTCAGAAAGTCAATGCCTTATGATAGGGTAATGCTGATTTGGAAGTTAAATAGTAATAGTACCCTGGAAAATGTACTTCTCTATGTCCATAATTAATCTGCAAATGGACTGAAAGAAGAACTAAACTTTATCAATATTGGGAAATTAAATAATTTAATATTAGAACAGATTGAGAAGATGTACAGTGAGACTCAACAGCAGCCTTACACTTGTCCTTTTATGTAAACAACTCCCACAGAGGACAACGAAAAGCAGCACTGACCTCAGTGAGACAGTTATACTCACTAAATGCTGAAGAACAATAGGAAACAAGGGCTTAAAGTAACATCTCTGCAATTCCCTATCTTGGATGGGGGAGGAGAGAAGTGGCACAAAATATGCATTAAAAGGAGATTAATCCTGATGGAATTACGATTATTGTTTAAGTGACCTCAAAAAAATAAAAATCCAGACCCTGGTCTTTACTCCTGCCTGATTAAGAGGTGTCCTCTGTGAACAATGTAGGAAATCTAAGTTATATGTGAGTTCAGAATGCTCAGCTACCATACCTGAAGTTTTAGTGAATCAATACAGTCCCTTTTCCTCAGAGGCTGCAGCCAACATTTTGACCACAGGTGTTTGCTCTGGTCACCTGGGAATCTTGGCTGGCGAGCCACTTCTGCCTGACTGGGGTGTCACTGCTGTACGGAGTCCCCTGCAGCTGAGCTTGCATGTAAGTGCTGCAATCTTGCATTGTCTTCTAAAATTTCTCCTGCGTGCTCAGACAGATGCATGTTTTGGCAACAACCTGAGAGAAAAACAGAGCAACTCCACTTAACCGTAGTACTCAGCTTTAGGATAGCTCCTAAAACATTAAATCTAGAAACATGCGTACAGCTATTGCAAGAACACCTAGCTGTGGCCTGACAACATCAGAACAACCTAACGAGTATCTATGAATTGCCAAGTGAAATTAAACATTTATGTGCCATACCCACATTACTTTACGAGAGTAGCCAAAGAAGAGCGACATGTATGAGCCTGACAGAAGCAGAGATAAGTCATGCAAAAAAATGTTTGCCTAAAAGGAGGCCCGTAAACAGTCTAGGAAAAACCAAAACAAAACAAAAAAAACAACTGGCCTTCAGACTATCAGTGCTGACAGACACTTGTTTAGTTGATGAGAAGACAGCCAATGACACTAGTTATTTGTACATTCTGTGTTCGAGTTTTCATAAGACTAATAAAAGGTAACAATGTGAACATCAATTTAATTAAAAAAAAAAAAAAAAATGCAAAAACCTGGGTTTGTAGCCATGGGTAAATTAGGGCATCTGCGAACAACCATAAATAAAGAAATTAGAAAGCTAGCTGTCATTCTGAGAACACTGGAGACCCGACATCTCTCACAGGTAGCACTGGGCAGCAGAACCTAGAGGAAGCTTCACGCTGCGGCACAAAGTGACACAAGGCTGGTGACAGCAGGGGCTAGCCAGGGCCAGCAGGAAACGCTCTTCAGCAACACCCAGCCCGTGGTGGCTGGGAGAGGCATGCATCTCCCCATGCACAAAGACCACAACAAGAAACATGTAACCCGTATAACATTTTGTCACAAAATCATTTATCTATAGCCATCTCATAGCTGTTACCTTGTATCATCTATGAGGAAAGGCTTCATTTCTGGCTTCACCACTTACTTTACTTCTTCAGTCCTTGGAACTGGACAATTCCTGAAGTGTGGCTGCACTGCTGCTGTGAGCAATGTTACTTCTAACTGACCAGGACCTGGGGAGGTGCCTTTCCGACCTGCAGATTTAAAAAGACACTAGTCTTCACCAACAAGTAAAGGGCCCTTTTTGGCAAAGCAGAGCTTGGAAACAACTAGCATTGCGCTGATGCTGCGCCTGCCTGCCTTCCGAGCAAACCTTGTCCTCTGCAGGCTGTGGTCAAGCTGAATGCCAGCACAAATACAGTGGCATTAGGCAAGGGCAGACTTCCAGAAGTCTAACATACACAGGACTATAAACACGCTAAGAGGAGAAACTGCTATGCTTCTCCTATAAACTGGGAAGAGCAACAAAATTATTTATATACTTAAAATACGCAGTCGTGCTGTGTTAAACACAGCATATACCCTGTAGCACTAATTCAACAAATTAGGAATTAAAACTTGGTTAGGCCAACTGTACTACAATTAAGTACTCAGAAACTTTTAGATTGTAATGTGGTCTCTATTACAGAGATCATGGGGAAAAAAAGTAAAGCACGTGATTTTAAAGATGATCTGAGGTAAGCTAGGAGAAGGTATTACACCTTTTGAGGTTCATGGAGATCACTGACAGGAATAGCAATATTGTTTTCTGTGCTTTTTTTTTCCAGACACAAGTAGCTTAAGGTTGCTGGGATTTGAGAATGGAAAAACTGGCTGGTGTTTATGTGAAGAATAATTTTTTTTTGTTTTCTTTTTTTCTGTTCTTTATTTTTTTATTTTTTGGCAAGGGTGGCATTCATGGGCACCAATCATGATGTTGTCTTGAAAAATAGGTTAGCTACAAAAGCTAATTTCTAAAAGGTTTTAAGGTGTTTTTCTGTTTGTTTGGTTGGTTTTTTTATGTGTATAATGCCTCATTTACTAAGCCTTCTGCTGTTTGGATAATTCATTGTGCATTTTCATTTCTAGCAGTCTTCTTGTCTGTTTATTCAGTGTACTTCCTGATTAAATGTTCATAGCATTGTGAAAAAGTTGATGACGGCTGAGTGAATTTAACAAGTCATCCAGAGTCAACCATATTTCTACATTAGACCACCCAATGTGCATTTAAAAGAAATAGATGTTTCACTGAGTCAAACCAGCTTATACTATTATTAAGCATAATTTGGTGATTAAAGAGTTCAAATAAAAAGTTATATTCCTGTGTGATACTGTTTGCAATTTGAACCTTGCCAATTTCAGCAGATAGCCATGGAAATCCTTTTTTTTTTTCTAAACTAAATCCATCTCCCTTTTGTCCCTGAAGTGATCTGATTTTTTAATAAATTTTTCATATTCTTAAAAAAAAAAAAAAAAAAAAAAAAAAGTTTGTCTGTTGTTACAACTTAAATCATTGGTTCTGACTTCAGTCCCTGGTAATCTCCTTTTTTGCTTTAGACATTTATAGGTTTAAATCAGCAGCAGCTAATCATTTATGTTTCAGGAAAACTGGAATTACAGGAAGTATGAACATGAGTACAGCTGTGTTGTATTACCACGTAAGGTGCACAAGTTTAATATCAACCATGAGCTTTCCATTCCTCAAGCTCCTGAACAACTCCTCAAAGGTAATATAGACATAAGTATTTCCCCACCAAAGAACTTAGACTCTGCAGACCCAATATTTCTTCAACTCACACTTTTAACCAGAGACCGAATAAAGCTGAGCACCCTTTCTGCAGGCATTACTGCTACTACTAACACCCAGTGCCTTGCTCCAGACAAAAGGCACATTCCTTCCCCAGACTCCTTCCAGCTGCTGCCAAAAAGACAGCAGCAAGCAGGGCCTGAGCCTGCTTGTCATATTTGTCATATTTGTCATATTTGACATACTCCTCAGACTGGTCCACAGGACAACCCCTCTCCATCTCCGCTTGTGTAATTATTTACTGCCACACTAAGGGAATGGAGAAGAGAGCCATGCAACTCATCCTTCCAATCATGAAACAACAACAAAACCCACAACAATTTAGCAGAGTTCTAAAAACAGGACCAAGGATACATAAATATCTTAAAGCACTTGTCTGCAGAGGGGACTGTTGCCAGCATGGTCGAAATTACATCACTGGCTTGCATGGTGAGCATGATCATAGTTAGCCTTTACTGATTATGACTATTACCAAGCTCATTATTGATGTTCCCAGGTTGTTACTGTAATGTGACAGCCATTCATGTTTTACCTGGACAGTTGTTTTTCAAAGCAGCTGGGCTTTGATTTGTGGATTTGTGGTCATCCAAAGCAGCTTAGTGCAAATTAACATAAGTTCCTCTTTTATATATTCTTCCTGGATTGTTACCCTAGGTCCTGAGATGCACTGCGGGTTAAACATTTTACGTCTGTTTTTATCATGTGCTACCACATTACATTAAACAAACAAACAAACAAACAAACAAACATTACAATAGGCTTCTTTTGTCTGAAGACTATGTAGTTAAGTCTGCCTGTCTCATCAACACCTTCACACATTCTGTCATTAACCTTCAGGAGGGAAGATGATAAAGAAACTGAGTTTGCTAGAGCTTAGGTTAATGACCTAATGTGAAACACAGAGTTACCAGAGATCATGAAAGCTTAAAAACATCAAGAGAATGAAAACAAATCTTTTGAGATTCTTACTGAGATTTATCTTTTTTATGTAGGACACATTAAGTTTAGTCATTAAGCAGATTAAGAATAATTATTGAAATTCACAGTATGTAGTGGCTATTATGATAAGTATCTGTAACTTTGATGTAAATCACTTTCCCATTTTCTTGCTTTATTTTCATCATTACCATGCATGAAGCTCTTTTTTTTTTTTTTTTTTTTAAGAAAATATCAGAACAGCCATCATATTTATAATCTTTATAAAAAAATGTAATATATAAACACAACCCAAATACCTCTATAGAAGGAGATCTGTCTAGCTCCTGAGCCATATGTGTTTTACACATTTTATGTTGGGATATTTATTTTATCGATGCATTTTTCTCCTCTTATTTTAGTTTGATCATCAGACTATATTTTCAAGTGTTTTTCCTCTGATTAAAAAATAGGATTGAAAAAAAAAAGGGATTGAAAATAAAGGGCTGTGTCAAATGGGCTGTGAACTTCTGAACTTGGTTACATAAAATTATCTCCTGTGGGACAAGGTCAAATTAAGGGAAGAAACCAAACTAAACCTACTGTTTCTGTGTTGATGTATATAAAAAGACTGTCAAAAAATTTATTTCAGCTTTGTTTTTTTGTTGTGTTGTGTTTTTTTAAAGCAAAGTAGTCCGTGTGTTCTGAATATTTTTACAGGTACAATTAATAACCTATTTTTAATATGACAAAAATACGCAGCAGTGATTATTTGTTCTAAGCTAAATTAAAATTTGGCCATGCCTTTCCCCACAGGACCTGAAATATTATAGAAAAGGATATAGTTAGCACAGCATGATCGATAAACATGCATCTTCAGTAACTCAATGTGCCAGTTACAATCTAAGGAGCAGGAAAGGGACATGCAGTTTGAGGAGTATATGGCAAAACAAAATGTGGGTTCTTTTGAACTCCATGGAAAACATACCCGTTCTTCATCTTTCCAGACAAAAAAAGCTTATCTCCACAGCAGCTGTAGAGAGCATTGGAATATAGCTTCCTGTTTCTGCATAAGGACCAGCAAATACCTCATTTTCAAGCAGATAAAAAGAGGAAGAGAGATTGTGCATAAGCCTTAAAGTACTATTTGTTCCTGTATAACACTGAGGCTAGTGTTCAGGGACTACTGCATATGGATAGCATTCACATGCTTCTAGAAAACACTTTTCATTGGAACCAGCCTAGTTGTGTCGGTTTTGAGCAACAACTGCAGGCTTCAGATCAAGGCTGATTCATTCAAACTGCCAATTTTCATTTAAAAGGGACCTTTCTAAACACAGGCAGCAAAAAAAGAATATACAAACACAGACAGCTCACTGCTATTCCCATTTCTGTTTTCTCGTAGAGACAGAATCAGCTCTCACCAGGCAGAAGTCATGGCTTTTTAGCATCCACATATTAGTCCTTGAAGCCAGGAATTCCCTCATCAGTCCAAAGCCATATGTTCTTCATATCCAATTTTTTTAACTGTCTTCCTACCCCACATTTTCCATACCATTGTGCTTATATATTCCTAATATATCACACTTAAAACCAAAAGAAAACAAAAAACGTATCATGACAATTAGTGCATAAAATACTAATCACAGCCAGCTTCTGTGTGCTCCACTCCACCCACACAGCTATGATTACGATTTTACATGCAGGATTGAAGAACTGCTGAGTAACAACACAAACTACTATTTTCCTCGTGCAGTAAGTGACTTCTTCAAGAGAACTCTTTGTTAACCAAAGCACTTGGAGACTAAACCTTTCAATGTATGCTCCTTTTCTACTCTCGGAATATCAGAAAATGTATGCTCTTTACATTGCCCATTTTGGCACAAAAGAAGCAAGGCCACAGCATAGATTTAATTTCAGGATAACTATGATTTTCCCACTTTAAAAATGTCCACATTCCAAGTTAATGAAAGAACTTGTCTGGTCTGAATTTTTTCTCGATCCATCAACTGTCTTGTATTTACACCCCAAAACAGTAATCAGATAATTAAATAGGATTTACAGCCAATGGGTTCTCCATACTGATTCATACCTGAGCTTGTAAATGATAAACCATGCCAGCTTTCTTTTTCACTATAGCTGAGATACCTGCTTTCTTGTTTTTAAAATGCAAATGCTTTTTATGATTAACTTACATTCTTCCCAGCTCTTCTCGGGAAGCATCCTTTTCCTCTGGCTAAAAGGAACAGTGAATCAGTAGACTTCTGGTCTCCTGTTGAGAAAAGATAAACCATCTAAAGCACAACCACTCCGCAGAAAAGCAACCATGCTCAGCAGGGTTCCAACGTTCTTGCATGCCCTACAACTAGCAGGAGGTTATGATGAGTTTTATAAGGTTGATGTTTGCATCTCTTTGTACAACCAGCAGCATTTCGAGCAACTCAATTAGTAAGACTCATATGAATACTTGCTCTTGTCCATATGCAATTCTTTACAGACATCCATCGTGTTGTCTAAGAAGAAAGGGCTTCAGTGAGCTCAAAACCAATGACATGCTACTTCGGGAAAGAATGTTTTCAAAGTGACTTGCTAGCAAAGTCACTGTGCTGTATTTTTCTCTTACGAACTAAGCCAGTTGAGATAGCCACAGCACCACACCCCCAGGTGCTGGCTGGCCAAGCCCACTCACCGATGCAAAGTTTGTTCAGCTGAGCTTGTTGCTCTTCTGGCAGTAGTTCCCAGTACCCAGCGAGCACAGCCAGCGCCACATCCCAGCTGCTGATGCTGTGCACCCTCACGCGCCTCCACCAAGTTGGGGCAGCCTGACAGGAAATGACGGGGCAGCCCTCGTAGCTGTACCGGTCGCCGGAAGGTGAGACTGCCAAAATTCCTTCAGTTTGCATGGGATAAACTCTTTCCATTTTGCCAAGCAGACTGCAGAAAGGGAATGGCTGGGTTTTGTGAGCCTAGACCTACAGCAAAAGGTCTGATGCCTCTTAGGCCAACTTTTTCAAAGGAATCAGTTGCAGAGGCCTCAGGCCCTGCTCTGAGTACTGAGCAATGTTCACCACCTATTACAACCATTTTCTGTGAAGAGGTAATAGCATTTTGCAAAGCTAGAACACAATGTGACTACAATATGTATGGTATTATGGAGCCTGTAACACCTGACCATAAAATTATTCCATTTATTTTCTGTCACATTGCCAGGAGAAGATGTCAGTGGCAGAGTGGTCTTCACAAAATTCAGCTATGAACTTGCAGGAAATTCTAAACTGGAGCATGCTGCTGGCTGAATTCTCTGAGCATCCTGCTGTTAGCTGAGGATTTGAATAGTGTCAGAGCCTGGATCCAAAACTCAATTTTTTAAAAGATTTGCACTTCTGATCATCAAGGCAGATTTGAAATTGATTTGTCAATCACTGAATCTAGGAAATGCAAGACAGAAAAACGTCCAGCAATTCAATTTCTTTCCCAGCCAAACCCCTAAAATATGAAAGTGTAGTATAAGGCTGGAGTACATAAAATACTGCAGTATGATACTACTTATTGGTAAGGAGAAGACCTTGAACTTTTACCTCAGGCAAGACTAGATCAGGAGTAAGGCAATGTTCAGAGCATTCCTGCAGGGGATATGGTGAAGCATCTCTTCAAACACATCACGGAGGTGGGAGGAGTCATAGTCTCAAAGAAGAATGGAAGTCAGCAGCAAGATCTTTCATTTGCTTACTATTACCATCACAGAAGTGTTTTTTACAATTTGTTTCTTCATGCAAGGATGCCATTATGTTATTAGAGATTTGAAATACCTTATATTTAGATGAATAAAACCTACAGAGCATTCATCAGTTTTAAATGTACATAGTTTCATAAATATGAAGTTTACTTTTTGCTCTTATTAGGTGTTCCATGGTATCAAAATAAATAAATAAATAAATGTTTACTTAGCTTTCTTTATGGCATTTTAATTAACCGGAGGGTTGATAATTATACCATAATTAGACTTGCTCATGTAATCATCCTAGCTATGCTATTTTCATAAAACCTAATCAGATGTGTTTAAAAGTGGAACATTCTGGAGGACATTCAGATTAACCCAGAAAAACAATTCTGATCAGCTTTTGTGAATATGATGTAGGACAATCAAATCCACCATCAGTTATATAGCTTCCCACGCCAGACATCTATTCTGAAAGCATACTGAAAAAAAAAAACCAACAACCAACAGACTTGCAAAATAATTAACAAAACTGACAGATGTAATACATGGACATAGATCAGGTACTGTACAGACAGCTTGTTCCATTAAGCCCCTCCTCAAGTCTGTGTGGGACTGTGTGTCTGCACAAACCTGGTACAAGTTTCAGTAAAATATCCGAAATAAATTATTGCCCAGGGTAAATGTGATTTTCAAAAGCCTGTCTCCTCAACTTTGAGAATAAAACAGGGAGACCTCTGAGACTTGTCTACGTTAATTTCAATCTGCCATAAGCATGATTTCATTTATTTAAGCATTTTAAAATAGTCAGTGCCTAAACAAAGCACTTGCAGTGCTGCATCTCTAAGACTTTCTATCAGCTATTTCAGCAGCTAGAGCATATATGGTAGGTGAAAAGCAATTGCATATATTTTCCCAATGAAAATCAGATGTTTAAGTCTTTATAAAACCACCTACAGATTAAGCGCTGAAACACAAGAAACTGAAACACAGGCATACTTTATTTTTCCCTTAACTTTGTATGTTGTCAAAGAAGGTCCTTGAAGGAAAAGAATTCATTCATTTTGTTCTAAGTTCTGCATATGTTCAGTAAGTTTACTCAAAAGGTAACTCAATGGTTTGTGAGGTTTAAGCATAATTCAATATGATTATTTTATCCCCTCTTACTGAACAGTTACATACTCTGTATAACTTTCTGGTAAGAAGAAAAAAAAAAGCTGAAAAACTACATGCTTTCATTCTTTCATTCTACATGCTAGAATAATTACAGTTCATGAGAGAAGGAAAAAGCATTTTGGACAACTGCATTCAGTTCAGACTAGCCCTTAATTTTACATTGATTTCACTTATGATATTAGTATGTTGCGACTTTCGCTTGGGAAAGTAATTATCTGGCTGGAGGAGATTACAGAATACAAAGGAGATTTAAAAACAGGCTAACACACTTACATTGGATTGTAGTATGTGTCTTACACTAAAGGAAGGAGGGGCAAAACAGGTTACAGTTGTGTTGGTAATTTGTATTGCACATCAGTCTGTCTCTTCATATGTGTAACTGGAAACGCTGTAATGACAAAACACTTTTATAAAACACTGACTATGAACTCAGGGACCCCAGTTTGGGAACTATACATTTAACCCACTTGGATTCTTGTTAAATATGTATCTTTTATAATATGGAACTCAGTGCAGGCTGCAAGCTCTGTCCAAGAAACTGGGTAAATACCCAGGCTGTTAACTGAGCTTCTTGCTACTGGTAGCAGCGCAACTTCCATATACCCCAGATAGCACATGCACGTCCTCAGACTGTAACATGCATCTATACAAAAACTTTGTAGGGAAGTTAGGAAACAATAAAAAAGTATTATTGTGGAGAAGAAGATCAGCATTTTTATTCCTATTTCTACTGAAATGAGTTCTGGAGTAGTTTCATTTTCAGAAGTGATCTTTTTTTTTTTTTTCATTAGTTACTGAAGATGAGGAAAAGAGCATGCCATATGAAAGCTCTACGTGTCATAGCTAATGTGCTGGCTCTCTGAAATTTCTAGGGTGGACTTTCATCTGTTCATCCAATTTAATCACTAACTTGGTGAATTTTTTGGATTCAGATATCTATCCGTGTGTTAGCAGAAGGCCTAGTGAAGCACAACAGAACCTTCCAGTAACCAGCAGCAATGTTACCCTAGGAAATTAAATGGCCAAAATTCATAGCTCCATCAGTGGAACTACTAGGAGGAGGGTTATGCCTATGCACAGAGCAGAAAACCAAACATTTACTCATCCACTGTGAAGTCAGTGGCTCTAAGTATTTTAAAATAGGCTCTTTCCCTATAGCAAAGGGATTTATTAATTCTAAGAACGGTGATGATTATCTGTTCCAAAATACATTGCCAGTAAGAAGAGCAAGAAGCTGCACATTATATCTCAAGTATCTCAAGTGACACGCTGGCTCATGCAGCCAAACAATTAAGACAACAGTTTCCCTTGTCTGTGGAACCTCTCCAGTTAAAAAAAAAAAAAAAAAAAAAAAAAAAAAAAAAAAAGCTAGAGCAAAGTTGAAAGAGAAAGCAGAGAAAGCAGAGGAATTTGTCACATCTGTAAGAAAGCTCTAGAAGGGGCTGTGAGGACAAGAAAAAGTATCAGAACAGGAGTGCTTTGTGGAGTTTGATAAAGAGAATGCAATGGCTTCTTTAGGATACCATCATATGTCACTGCCCACTCCATTGCTGAACATGGGCATTCATACACAGTGCTAAGGTTTTGGTTCTCTTTGTTAGTTCTAAGCATTTTTTGCTCAAACTGCATAAAGAGTTAACATGTCTCCTACGCATTATTTAAAGATCTGGGGAGTGCTGCCTCCGAGCCAGGACAGGCGGGCTAACATGGACAGATGGAATTTCAGGTGCTGATCACTCACTCCCCTTCTGAACAGTGGCCAGGAAAAGCACGCACTAAGGCAGCGTTTACGGGGAAGGTATGCTATTAAATTACAAAAATGGAAAGAAAGCTCTTGCTGCTGTCGTTAGTCTAGGGAATAAAAGTAGTTATAAAAGAATGCAATGGGTGTGGCAGTAGCTAATAACAAGCTGGGTCACAAAGCTGTCTGGTACAGCTGCCTGTAGGCAGTTTGCACAAGGAGCACTTACCCACCACAGGAAGAAACAAAGTTTAACTTCTCATGGCAGAAGACATCAGTGCTGTAAAAAGCAAAGCAGGCACTGCCCTTGAGAGAGTAGGGCAGTAATGCTTCCATAGACATCCCAAAGGCAGGACAAGTGTGTCAAGAGAGCCAGTGCCCTGGTCTTAGCCATGAAGGTGACCGCTCCATGAAAGAGTCCAAGGGCAGGCCAATAATTGCAGGCACTCCATCACCTTACTGCTTCAGGTCACCCTAAATACTGGTAAACATCTGTGGTGGTTTGACCGTGTTAGGCAACTGAACACCACAACTGCTCTCTCACTCCCCCTCCTCAGGTGAGGAGGGGAAGAAGTAAAGGAGAAAAAAACAACTCACGGGTTGAGATAAGGATAATTTTAATAAAGAGAAAAATATATTATCAAGGAAATATTATTATTAATTAAACAATTCAACTAAAGGGAAAAAAGGGAAAAGGGGAAGAGGAAGGGGGAAAGGGAATAACAAAACAAAACAAGTAAAGGCTATGTGGAAGTGCAGAGGGGAAAAAAATTACTCTCTACTTCCCACAAATGAGCGATGCTTGACCACGTCCTTGAAGCAGGGCCTCAACGCACGTAGCCGGTGTTCGGGAGGAGGACAGACGTTTTCGCAATGAGAGCCCACCCCTCCCCTCTTCTTCCTTTTTCCACCTTTTATTGCTGAGTGTGACATCACATGGTATGGAATATCCCTTTGGTTGGTTTGGGTCAGCTGCCCTGGTGATGTTTCTCACTTTTTTGCCCACCCCCTAGGAGGGCTAGAGAAAGTCCTGATGCTGTGCCAGCACTGCTCAGCAGCAGACACAACACCAGTGTGATACCACTGCTGTTTTAGCTACAAGTGCAGAGCATAGCACTGTATGGGCTGCTGCAGGGAAAGTTAACATCCCAGCCAGACCCAGTACAACATCTTTACATATACCATTTCTTTTTCATATTAAATGTCTCCCTGTGGTCTGTTCTACTTTATATGAATTACATGAAAAAGAATAGTTCAAGTAGCAGAATGCTTAGTGAGATAATTTCTAGCTAATTCTTTAAGGTACATGTAGATTCCCTTTCCTTGACTAGGAGGAGTATGAAATGAATTATATCCAAGTGCATCAGCACAAAACAATTACACGTTATCAGAAGACATTGATCTGCATTAGGACTAAATGCAAAAGACCTTCCACTAATTACAAAGTCTCACAATCATGTCACAGCACTGAATCACAGTTCATTGACTATGTCCTAAAATTATTCAAATAGTTTAATAAATCCAGAATCAGCTGGTGCTTCCCCAGATTGACCAGAGAGGTACGGGAAACTGAGATCATCATAGCACCTGAAATGCTGACTGTTGAAAATTTTCCCTCTGCATAAAAATCAGTCCTAATATATGAGTGCATAATATGGGAACAAAATATATATTTCTCCAGCCTGGCTATAAATTCCCCAGCACTGCTATTGATCCAGATCCTATTTAAAGCTGCTACTCATCCAGAGAGGTTACCTAGATGTTGTGGAAGAGATTTATCTAATTCCAAATATTGTACACAATTATAATCCCAAACAGTGAAACAGGGATAAGGTCATTCATTGACTGTCAAAAAGGCATTTGTTTTGAACCTATAGCTTGTTGACATTGTTATACATTCAGACAAAGGTAACTAAGAAAGAAAATCTTTTACATTTCATTGGTATGTTAACCTGTAGAGTCCTCTGCTCATGCCTGACACAGGAAGGCCTACAAAGGAAATTCCATTATAACCCAACTGCAATATCCATCCAGTTCTGTTGTTCACCAGTTATGAAGTTTGACAATGAAGCTTGTAAAAAAGACTAATAAAAGCCACTTTCAAATGTTCTTACTCAAACTTTTCCCACGTAACAAGTAAACTTCTGAGACCATTTGCTTGAACAAGATTGAAAATGACACACATTTGAGAACATACCTTAAACCTAAGAAGGTAGTTCAGCAGAGCCTACTGACTTAACTAATTGGTCAAAAATGTATGTCACTCTGAAAATGCCATGTCTCCATCTATTATTTTGCCGACTAGGCTGCCATGCATTTTTCTTTGCTTCAGTGATTACCTTCCTAATCTAAGTGGTTTTAAACTTACGTTCAAGATATGGTGTCAGCTAATGATCATGACCATAAAAGCTGTTTGGACCAATGTTTCAGAAGCTGTTGTGCAAGGAGCCATAGGGACAAACGTA
The DNA here is from genome assembly GCA_011075105.1 of Heteronetta atricapilla. Classification (NCBI taxonomy): domain Eukaryota; kingdom Metazoa; phylum Chordata; class Aves; order Anseriformes; family Anatidae; genus Heteronetta; species Heteronetta atricapilla. The sequence continues at coordinate 38,957,278 of CM021737.1, forward strand.
TTAAGATAAAGATTTCTCAGTAACCAAGCAGCATGAAACTTCCCTAGTGATGCACAGAGATCTAAGCTGTGTCCTTTGAAAAGCCTGTCTGTTACCAGCTATGAAGAGCTGGGAAAGCTCTTTTCAGCTTGCCAGCTCTATTGGCCCTAAAAATGATAAAATCCTCTACTTCTTGACCACCATCTAGTGGCAGCTTGTCTATACATATTTATACCTATGAGCTTATGATATACATTTGTTTCCCCACCAATATAGTACAAAAAAAAATCCTGCACTTTCCAAGCAACATGTAAACAAGATCACAAGGAAAATGTGCTTTCTCAAGATTTCCACAGCCTGCAACCCAAATTATTTACGCACTCTACATGACTAGGCCTATATGCATTACTGCTGCATACATGCTGATCCAATTCTACAGTCTGATGGAGAAAAGAGAGGGGTCCCTGCATCTCTGCTTCCTCCTCCTTGCCTTCCAAGTGATTGGCACCTCAGTAGATATACAGAACGAGCTACTCTGAACAACAGTGCCTTTGAAAAAGCTAATGGGGTAGCAACTAGAGATACACTTGAAATTTACTTGTCCTCAGCCTTGACCCATTCACTCAAATAAGGCAAGACTGTGATCTAGCTCACAAGGTGAATGTCCCCATAATTATCACACTAGCAATGGTTGTACCAAAACTAATTCTGATTCTTCAACTTCAGCACTGTTGAATCACTCTTATGACATTCTGTGAAGACTATCAGTCATAACATTTTCTTTTTGTTCAACTTCTATTTTTATTCCTCTGTGTATGTACAGCAATCACATTTCAATGCCATAATACTACAGTGCTACCCCTGCTGTAAACTCCAACCAGCCAAACCTGAGCAGAGGCAATTCACAATTCTCTTCCTCCATTTTCCAATTTATTAATGTACTTCCAAGGATTATTACATAATCAGTACTGTTTCAGAAAATTGGTCTTTCAGCAGCAATTACTGGAGAATTTGAATCAGTTTCTACCCCCATGAAAAAGATATGTTAGTTGTTTATCCTTGGGTATGAAATTGCATCTGGTAAAGGATTACCATCCAATTGCTGAATATCACGTGCCCTCTAGTGGCTCGTCACTCTAACACTCGAGTTGCTTTTGTGCACTTACTCAAAGTAGATATGAAGACAAGTCATTCGCAGCTACCTAGCTCCAAGAAGCTCAGTGTCACTTGGCACGTAAACCAATAATTATATTAAAAACATTTTGCTTTGCATTCATTACCTACCATTAAGCTCTGTTTTCAAGGACAAAGGCCCAAAGCCATGATCAAGGGCAACAAAATACAGGGAATTCTCATGTTTAGCCTTTAAGAATCATGCCAGTATCTAAGGAAAGGAGAGTTACTAACATGATATGTCAGAAATAATGAAATCTGTGCAAGGGATCTCATACAGCTCAGTGTGTTGCAATTGAATTATTAGAACTTATTCACTTTTTCCATCACCCAATAAGATACATATATACGTGTATATATATGTGTGTAGGGGTGTGTGTGGATGTGTATAAAAACAAGGATATTTAGGTGGATAAATCACATGATGACAAAACTTAATCTTTCTAGTCATTCTGCCAACAAAGTTACTTTATAACCAAAACCTAGCCAGAAAGGCATACCTTCTCCTTAATGATATTACCCTCCCCCTTCCAGCACTATTATTCAATGACTGGACATTTCTTTTTCCCCTGTAGTCTATGAAAATCTTGGTATCCAGATCAGAATCAGGACGTGAACTTCTCAGATTTCCTAGACCCACTGGGAAGAAACAGGTAAGATGTACAGACATGAAGCCAAACTTCCTACAGATTTTGTAGAAGGCATAATATATGCATGTGTGAACAATTACAGCAATATAACAATCACTGAATATATGCCTGCCTTCAGTAATTGGCCTCCTCTATGCTTCAGACACTTAACAATAACGTTCTTTACAAAGCTATTCACCTTTACTCCAAACTAATACAAAGAGACAATACAAACACAGGACAGAGAAAAAAAAATATTTAAAGCATGTATTAATAAAAAATGAATCATACACCTGCAGCAGAATCATTTTTGTTTCTGTCATGTCCTTGCAGCATCTAAAATAGCTACACTGACTCAATTGAAAAATGTACTATCTATGGCTGAGCTTAAGAAAACAGAAATAATACTTCATCACTCAGTTAACAGATGTGCAAACAAGATCAATTTGTATCGGTAGTCACAAGTTGGTAATTCTGACATTTGAAAAGAAACAATACTGGAGAAAAGGTGGATAAGGAAAAATACTGAAGAGTCGTGAGGAATAAATTTAAGAACATAGAGATATGAATAAAAACCATGATATATCAGGAAGATACTCCATATGCCTATATGCTGAAGTGTTTGTTTTAGACCTGGTCAATGCCTGGTGTATAATTTTGCTAGTATCAATTAGCTAGTAATCAGATCAAGTAATCAGACTGTCTGCTTGGAAAGATGTTGATTCTTAACTCTGCCAAGTAATTTTGTCAGACTTAGCAATCAGGTAGTAACTTGCCAGTGGAGTGCAGATTCTGAAAGAGGAATTGTCACAAAACATGAAAGAGCTCCAAAGCACTGAGAGCACTGCTCAAATTCCTATAACTCTTGTCCCTTTACCACAATCTCAATTCTGTGTCTTCCCCCAGGCATGCTTTCATTCTGAATTAAACAAACAAACAAACAAACACACAAAAATAACACCACTAACAAAAAACTTTCTAAAAATATGTATATTAAATATATATATATATATAATATAAATTCAATTCCTAATTACTACCACTAAAATAATCTATCCTCAGCATCAGCTGAATACCTCTGAAGCCTCATATCTTTGTGATCAGGACTCCAGCGGAAATAAGACTGAGAATGGCAGGAAGAGATTTCAGCTGGACTATCCTGTGGTCACATTCATTCCTCCCACATAGACAAACAAGTCTAACGATCTCCAACAAAATAACTAAATAAAGTGTAATATCTAAATAAAGGAAATAAAGCCAAATTTACATATCCATGCTGATGTTGTGGTATTTTAATAGTGCCAAGTGTTACTTTTCAAGAACAAAGTATTCTGATAAGTATTATGCAGGTATGATTCCCCTTCACAGAAGCTTCTAGTTTAAACATATAACAAGAGATGGAGATACTGTAAACATCGGAGATAAATAAAAAGAGAGTGGAAGAAAAACAGAAAAAAATGGTGAATCGTACCTAGTATCATAAGAAGTCTATGACATCAACTTATTATTTCTTGTTTAAGCCAAGTTCCAAAGATTTTCACCAAAAAAAAAAAATAATAATTTAAAAAAATCTGGAATGATGTACAATGGCACTAAACTTTTGTAGTATTAGTGCTTTAGGCAACACACCAAATCCATATTACATGATTGCCTTATCCAATAAGGTATGCACCAGCTCCTCTCCAAACTATATGGGAAAAAACATTTTATTTTATGCTGGATATATCCTGTGATTAACCCTCATTAGCAGATTGGACAACATGGCTTTCATTTTTGCACTCACAATTCCCCATTATGTGACTAATACATCCTGGGTCAATGGTTTGATTTGCCCCTATGGATTTAGCACTAAAAGCATAGACTCATGCCAGATGACCCACAGTCTGGATGTTAAGGGCACTGAAGGGGTTGTCTAAGAGACAACTCTCTGAAAAGCCAAGTTTAAATATTCAAACCAACAGATCCAAACCTAAACCTGTTTGGAATTGCCTTCTTTTAATCAGTTTTATAGCATTTGAGGAAGATATTACAGGAAGCATGGATGAGAAATGTAAGGCTCTTATGCCTTATTAGAAATACTGTTTTGCCTTTAACTCAAGCTGGGAAGGTCTTGGTTTTTGTATTGAACTGTGCTGGTAGACAAGGGATGGAGATGGTTACCTCAGTAACTCTGCTATCTATCATTTTAAGCAGAAGCATGAAGCCAATGTATATCATTATTAGGTGTCATAGTTTCCAAAGAATCCAAATGATTCAACTGTCAAAATCCAAGTCTGAATTACAGGGACTGAGGGAACACTATAATGAAGAAAAGAGTTTGACACTGACCTGCATGCCAGCTGCAGCAAGGTAAGCAGGTGCACATGGGTTTTCCAGATTCTTCTGCTCTCCTCACATTATTTATTTCAATTTTCTCATGGTTAATTGTCTTCTTTATCTTGCTAGCAGGTTCAGCAGCACCTGGGAGAAATTCATTTTCCTATTTGAATTCTGGGTTCACTCCCCCAAAAAGCAAAAGTAGGCTGCCTCAGCACATTAAAATAACAGCTATTTACAAAAAGTATCCACCATGGCTGATCTAAGTAGATACACTCTCATGAGACCTTAAATCTGAAATGAAAGCACCATGGATAGGAATGACTAACACAACTTTCCAAAATATGCCAACAGTGAAATACCCAAGTTCACACTCTTTCACAATGCATGCCTAAGAACTATGCTGCTGTTGGGAGAAGGAATGACATAAGGATTTATTACATTTGCTATTGTGTGTGTCAACTTCCAGGACTGAAACTTATTGACAATATCTAATAGCGATGAGCATGCAAATAGAAAAATAAAGCTTCTGGTACTTGACCAGAATAAAGAGATACTGACTTAGCTTCATTTGTCATTGCTATTAGCAGAATGCAGAGAAAAGAATTGTTGCATTATCTTAAGGAACAGTTCCCAAAACATCTGATTCAGCTCAGATACCAAGAGGGTACCATACCCAGGCTCACACAAATACACTGAAAAATCGATATGGCTCTGCTGAGGCAGAGTAACATTAATATGAAAATCTTTAATTACTGAACAAATACTTCTGGAAAAGTTTCTTTTGTTATCTCTCCTTCAGATCATCTGAAATAAGTCATTTCTCCAAACAAAAATGTCATCATCCATTTTAAGCTAAATATTTATTGGCAGAGACATGCAGTACTATTGGCTTCAATATTTGCAAGCTAAGATGCTTTTCTAGGGAGGAAATTGCTGCATACCAAGGCTATTTCCTGCCTCATACAGAAACGAATACGTACAGAACTGAACTATCAAAGAGATGTGTTTTAGACAGGCTGTCCTTTAACTTTTTCAGCTCTAAGAATCCCAGACAACAGTAGTCATCCATCAGGGTTGCTGACATGCTGTAAATACCTACCGTTTTCTTATTCCATGTTCTCTTCTACTTTCTTTTCTACTTAATTTTTCCCTCCCGATTCCACTTTTTTTTTTTTTTTTTTTTTTTTTTTTTACATTCTCACCTTCCTCTTGTTTTTAATTCTTAAAATCCAAGAACAAGACAATCCCCAATAAATCACAAAATTAACATTTTTTTTGTTTGTTTGTTTTTAGAATTTCTAAAAGAGCTAGTTTTTGTAACAAAAAGTTTTGGCACAGCAGAGCAGAACACGTTTACAGCATATGAGGAAAAATCTCTGGCATCACGTATTAAGGTTTCAGCAACTGCATGCAGATAAAATTAACACAGTCTCATCACAAGATACACAGATTTTGCTCTGACTCGGGCGGGGGTTATACTTATGTGATTCAAGAACTGTTTTTTAAAGCCATGGTATATTGCAGCACGATAAAACAGGAAGGGGTGGTAGTACTCTAGCATTGCTTTATATTGTCCTTCTCCAGCACACAGAGGCACACTGAGTGGAGTAGGACTTGCCTTCTACTCCACCTGCTCGCCACCTTGTTTAGTGCCCAAGGGCCTGAAGGTCCCATTATCTTAATACAAAAGATTACCATCACTGACAGAATCAAGAAACTAACAAAATGCAATGATCCACAACACAGTTTACACCACAGATGGTTAACATTAGAAAATAATTCCTTAATGGAGATTTTAATTTTAAGTACTGAAAATGAAACCGTGAATAAATATATCCCATATAGATAGTTGCAGATTTGGGCATGTCTACTTCCAGCTCTTATATTTCATTGAAAGATTATTATAATTAGACAGTTATCTCGGGTGATGTTATTTCTACAGAAGACATCTCTTTGAACAATGCTATTTCTACATGGGATGAAACAGGATTAGCTACCATAACTCTGGGATTATAAAAATCACAGAAAAAAAAAAAAACAACAACAAAAAAAAACAAACAAACAAAAAAAAACAGAAAATCTTACTGATAATAGTTATTTTTATTTTAGAATTAAAATTAAGTACTAATCATGCCAACAACATCAGATGGAGAAAGAGAAAGCATTCATGAATGCTACCTTTGGAAACAGGTCCTTTGCTGTTTCCAGCAAGTTCTTCTCTTCAACTCTCACAGAGTATTCCAGTAGCCGTACTACCTTTAAACTGGTCTGAGGCAACAAAAACAGTTTAAGAAACACTCTAGCTAGTTGGATGTCTTCACTGTCAATGACAGTATTTAAGCAGAACACACCATATTCATTAACACTGTAACTAAGTTATTATTATTATTATTAAAAAAGGAGAATAAATTACAATAAAATACACATGGAAAATTATCTCAGGTCAAACATGAAACTGATACTTGTGCCATCAGTGCTGGAAAATTCTTAACTGGAGCCTACCATGATTAATGATAGCTATTTAATATCTTAGGCAATAAAGAAAAATAACAGATGTTCCCTATTAGCTTCAGGTTTGGATGTAATTTTCAGTGGTATAATATTTTATCACTCATTTTTCCTCCTTGAAAATGTATGTGTTCACAATTAGCACAAAAATCACAGTTATTTTATGAACAGGCTCTATTAAGGGCAAAATTATGGTGCTACTGAAGGCAAAGGAATTGTGGTCAAAGATTTCATTTCATATCACAACTTTTCAAAGAGCAAATGCTCTACTGAATGACGAGGGTGGATCTTTTGGCTGAAATGATGAAATACTTGATAACTTAAACATTATAACAAGTAGATATTTTTAATAAATTCTGTGAAGCTTTTATACAACTTAAGTAGTGTAACTCTATCTTCTTACTATGCATTAGTTAATTTGGAAGGGTTTGTTAAATGCTGCATTGCTGTATTTTTGAAGTGTGACAAGTTCTAACAGACCTGGTAACAAAAGATTTTTTAAAAACTTATTAACATAACTCACAACAAAGAGAAAGTATCTGTGCCTAGTGATTAACAGACTTCTGGGCCTGATTTTAGAGTACAAGTAACTGTCTGGTACGCTGCATGTATATTTTGGATACCATGTACCCAAAATATTTAAATATTTAGAAAATGACAACGATTTTAATGGATTCTTTCTCATATATGAACAATAGCTTCTGAGTATTACCACCACCTTTTTGTGTTGTCAATGTACTCTTGCTTAGCTTTCTTCTTTAGACACATTCTCCAGGATATCTTGCCCTTAGTGCTTCACAAAAAAGTATTTCTTCATGCATATCATTACTGAAACAGGATCCAGCAAATACCATCAGCTCAAACATGTTAGAATATCTGTACTTTCATCTGTCTGCATAGTAAACCTGTGACAATTCACAATATGTTTCTTCAAATCTTCAACAATATTCCCTATATATCTTCCAATTTTTGTCAGTATTTGCTGACAAACAAATGCATTTTAGTTTGTTGTTGAATTGTTTTCCACGTATTATTTCAGCCATTTTTAGCATGGCAGGAAGTGTTTCCCCAGTGGTATGTGATATTTTATTTTATTTTTGTTATTAAGTAAGAAATCTTAAAAGAGGCTTCTAAGGATTTATTGATTAGTGAAATTTTGTAAAGTATTGGATTGAGTATCACATGACTAAAAAAACACTGAGAGGCTTGTCTTTACATTCCAGATGCTTCATTTTTAGAAGTCTGGCCTATCATGATGGCTTCATACTATCATTAGCTAATATTGCATGGCACAATGCACATTCAGGGTGAGGTTTATTGTTAATGACAGCAGATATAAATCCATATTTAATGACAATTTCAGCTCTTTTTGGCTGACTTCTTGTCAGATCTCATTAGATAGTCATTGTTTTCCCTCATAATGTGTTTGACAAAGAATTTGTGATAGAAGTTGGGGAAGAGTCAGCTTTGCCATTTTCTTGTTCTCTTGCACTTGCATTAGCAGCAGTATCTTCAATCTGTGGTCTCTGCAGGAATCTTCTTAAGCCACTTGTCCATTTTGCGACGGTTAGTTTAGTTAAAACTTGATAATACAATCCATTGATCCACTTACCTAGGCACGCACTAACTGCAGTACATCACAATGTGCTGAAAGTGCACAAACGAGTGAGCGAACCATGGAGAGCCCCCCATGCTCCTCCCAGGGCACCTCGGTACCGTGTGTGACATGGGACCCTCTGACATACAGAACAAGCAAGAGCACCAGTGCCAAGCCATATGTCAAATATTTGTATCAGTGCCTTCTTATTTCATAAATAAAATGTTTCTTCAGTGACCCCAAGGGATCCACCCTGCACACCTCACTTTGGAGATCACTGCCAGATATGAGCAGTGAATGACTGCTCTTCTATTAACTTTTTTCCAGGTTAACTGCGTGACCTGATTTTATAATTAATACGTTGAATCTATCAAATGTCTTGTTTAAGCTGGCGAATTTCAACCTTCTTCGTCCAAAGGATTTTGAAAACCTGTTGACAGGCTTCACTGTCTAAATTCGGAGCAGAGAATTAGCCTCTTGCCCTCTATCGGGTTTCAAAATCAGCGATAAAAAACACCTGGGGAATAACTGCCACAGAACAAGACAAGCCTACAGGGGATGGCCCAGACCAGGGCTGACACCACAGAGTGAGCCGGAACACCAGCCAGCCTAACGCTACCCCCTTATATACCTAACTTTCTTCCTTCAGTCGCTCCCTTCCTCCATTTCGCCTAACTTACGTGATGTCCCCAGGCTGCAGCTTCGCACCCTGCTTTTTTCCTCGCGGCTTCCCCCTGCCACGGGCCGCCCTGCGGGGCGTTACGCTGACAGAACAGGGCGGCCGCCCCCCGCCCCGCCCCGCCCCGCCCCGCCCCGCCCCGCCGCCTCACGGGCGCCCCCTCAGCCCCTACGCGAGGCCGATCCTCGCCACCGCTCCCCACCGCAGCCGCCTCGCCCGACGATGGTGCGCACGGGGCGCGTCTCGCCCTGCCCGACGGCGGCCCGACGGCCTCCTGCAGGTAGGGACCGGGGCCAGGGCTGCCTGCGCGGGTCAACCTCTCCTCTCTCCCTGCCGCCGCCGCTCCCCCAGGCCGGCAACTACGGGAAGCCCGCCCTGCGCCTGCCTTGTGGCGGCGGCCCCGCGGGCGGCGCGGTGGGGTCTCAGCGGGGTCTCCGTCGGTCCGGCCGCGGGCGCCAGCCTCCCGGGCGGGCCCTGTCGCAACCGGTGGTCTGTGGCCCCTGGGGCGCCCGGGACCTGAGGGGCTGCGCGGCGGCAGCGCCAGCGCGGAGCCGGTGCCCAGGGGCCGGCGCAGCCCTGCCCTGCCTTGCCGTCCCGGCCGCTCCCGCCGGGCTGGTCGCGCCCTGGCGTTTGGCGCAGGACTCGCCCGTTTTCCTCCGCCTTCTCCCCTTCGGCCGGCCACCACGCCTCAGCGCCTGAGGCGTTAGCTGATCCATTCGTTTGAACTTGAACTCACTCCGAATCGGCCGCAGCAGGGTGGCGCGGGGCCGCGCTGCCCTCCCGGCCAGGCGCGCGTTACGGAGCAGCGGGGAGCAGCCGGCTGCCCGCGGAGGACGCGGCCCCGCTGCCCCAGCAGGACGGCCTCCCCCGGCAGCGGGAGCAGCGCGGGCCGCGGCTTCTCGGTGCGAACCCGCTCCGCAGACGCGCTCCGGCGGCAGCCGGCCGTGCGAGCCCGCCCGGTGGCTGTGCGGGGCGAGTACCTCAGCGTGCGGCCGCGTCCTGGCTGGGTTGTTTCCCGCGAGCTGCTCTGCTCAGCGCGCAACCTCTACCGCTGCTGCGCGCGGGCTTCTGCGTGTGAGGCAGCTGGGATTCCCTCCTAGTTTGGTAGGAGCGGTCAGCACCTGAGGAGTGCAAGGCTTGACTCATCTGTCTCATTTTGCCCCTAAAATGTCTTTTGTGTTCTCAAAAGCTTAATTTTCAAGCATGCTTTTACATGTTTGTGAAGTAACTCTTTTTCAGCTTCGCTAGCTGACTTCTAGTCCTTTTCTAGATTATTGGTTTTTTTTCCCCTCAGGTGACAGGGGCAGTTGCATTGCACCTGAAATGCCGTTAAAAACACTGCAGTAGTGCCCTAGTGCTTGTCCTGGTATTTCTTAATGTAGATGACAGCAAGCTGCAGGAGTTGCAGAGACCATTTTCAGGAGGCTTCACCTCTGGTCACCGCTGTGCAGTGACTCGTGGAAAGGAATGCCAGGAAGCGGGTTGCACCAGCTCAGCACCTGCTGAGTGAAGGCAGTGCAAGCAGATACTAGGGTAAAGGCACCCTTTATTCTGGCCACAGCATCAACAGTAACCTTGGGATCTCAAAAGACGCAATGCCTTTGTTTTGTATTCACTTTTGTCGCTGTTGTTTTCCCACCTTACATCTTTGAAAGCTGTGGTGTGTTTTAATATGGAAATTGGTAAGGATTTTGGCACTTAATACTGAACTATAAAGTTAAATGGATTACAAGGTACGTAAAACATGAAAATTGAGCTCTGTATTAAAACTTTCAGACATCTCTCTTAATTGCTTTGGAAAAAAAAAAAAAATGAACCAGCTTTCTGGTGCATTATAGAAGCATCTATATTACACTCGCCCACAACCATGGGAATAGCTGCTAGTAGCAACTATTTTCAAGTTAGTGAAAAGACTGAAATAAGTCTGATGTGATTTCCAGTCATTATAAGCAACTCTTTTCCCAGTGGGCTTGTTGTAGCAGGCAAGACTCTTGACTGGTCTCTCAGTGTTTAAATATTTTTTCCCATGTTTGGGTATCTCCCTCTTCTTCTCCCACCCTTGTGATTTTTGTAAAGCTTTGTAGTGTTAAAAATGTTTCCTTGGCTATGTGTGTCTGATCTCTTCTCTTGTTAAATTAAAACCATCTAAAGCACTTGTATTTACAAGTTGCCAATCCTGCAAATGTGTGCTTAAGTGAAGGTCCTCTTAAATGAATTATTCCCTTTTGGGGTTTGGCACATTCCTAAAAAGTGAATACATCTGCATACCTAACAAAGCTGTGGAAGAATGGACTTCCAGCTAAGATCTTGAAATATCCTGGCTTTTTTTTTTTTTTTTAATCATTTGTTGTTCTTGTTTAAAGATGCCTCTTATGTTACCCCCCTTTCCAGAGAGGAGTTTCACACCTTATGAGCTTGAGGGTATTTAGAATCCCAATGCTCTTTACTGGAAGACAACTGGAAATAGTTAATGTTTTTATTTCAGAGACTTCTCATTTTGTAGTTAGACTGCCACCAGAATTTTATTCCAGGTCTCTACTGTATTTGAAGCTGTAAGATTGCTAGGTGACTTACTTGCTGCTTAACCAGTAGTATAATTAACTGTATGTAGGCAATACTGAAAAGACAAGCCTAGATACTGCAGAACTACAGAACTCTAACACTGCTTCAAACTTGACTAAAGGACAATTGTTAATTCTAAAACTAAACCTGCAACCGTAAAATACAAGGGGATAAGCTAGACTTGATAGAAAACAGTTGTCAGATAGACAAAGGCATGTGCTCAAAAAAAAAAAAGAAAAGAAAGGAAAAGACTCATGCTATTTAGCCAAGTAATTTTTGAAGTTTTTCTCAATTCCCTGTTGTCCTGTGTATTTAAGTTTGAAAACTCTGGTCTTGATTATTAATAAGAATAGGAACCTTGTTGCGAGAAGAAACAACTTGTTCAAAATAATCAGAATGCATACTGAGTTTGTTCCTTCTTATGCTGGCAGTTTTAAAACTTAAAACACCTTTGTGAATGGGAAGAAGGTACTTGTTTCAACAAGACGTTTTAGAGAACTTCACATGTTCTTTGTTCAGAATTGAATTTTCTGGCATGCCTCAGAACTTAGATTGTTATTGTTAGGTCGTCTGTAGCTTAATTAGTGCTAATTGGTTTTGGGATTGGCAGATATCTTAATAAAATATAATTAAACGTGTTAGAACACAAGTGAAAGATAAATACGCATCTGCATTATTAGCTTTATCCTAGAATACCTTGAACAAATCGTGAAACCTTCATTACTGTTAGTGATGTTGTTTGAAAACTAAGCAAGTTGTGGTTTTTTCTTTGTTTGTCGTATTTAAAGTGAGATTTATTACATCTGAGACTTATGGGGGAAGAATTCATACAAACATATTAAGGTGTTAAGATTTAATATAAGTTCAAGTGACTGAAAACCCACTGACTTCTTGATTACAGCATTTGGAAGTTGATGAATATACTATGACACAGAAGTTTAAAGTATTTCTTGGAACTCTTTGGCTTCCTTCTGCGTATGTGCATTTATACAAGTGTCCTGCTTTCAGTTAGGACAGAGTTATTTTTCCTCCTAGTAGCTGGTAGAGTGCTATGTTTTGGATTAGGATGAGAAGAGTGCTGATAACATGCTGATGTTTTAATTGCCGCAGAGCAGTGCTTACACTAAGCCAAGGACTTTTCAGCTCCTCGCTCTATCCTGCCAGCGGGCAGGCTGGGGGTGCAGCAAGAGCTGGGAGGGGACAGCCCCAGGACAGCTGACCCCAACTGGCCAAAGGGGTATTCCATACCATCTGGGGTCATGCTGAACGATATAGAGGGGTGGCTAGCCAGGGTGGGGGGCCGGCTCTCGGGGTTGGGCTGGGCATCGGTCAGTGGGTGGTAAGCAATTGCATTGTGCATCACTTGTTTGTACATATTATTATTATTATTATTATTTTCTATCTTAATAAACGGTCTTTATCTCAACCCACAGGCTTCACTTTCCTGTTTCTCTCCCCATCCCAGAGAGGGAGGGGGGAGGGTGAGCGAATGGCTGTGTGGTGTTTAGCTGCCGGCCGGGTTAAACCACAACAACAAGTGAAGTAAAAATAGAGTTAAATACGAAAAGATAGTTTTGTGTTAAAAATTAATGTGGGGTACAAGTATAGTATTTTTTTCTTCTTTGTCTAGCATGCAATCCTGTATGTACTTTTACATAAATTGTATTTTCTTCTTGCAGTCAAAGCTGGAGGTATGAGAGTGTCTAAAAAGCAAGAAAATGGACTTGTTAAGAAAAACACTAAATCTCCAGGAAAAGACAAGACAAGGTATTGCACTGCAGGGCTGGTTTCCCTGCCCCATAGTTAAAGTTCATAGGCAACAGGCTGAAGGTTGAAAATAAAGACAACTATTCAACTCTGAAGAGTTTAATTCTTAAAATAAGTCGTGCAATTAATAAATAAAATGCAACTTTGAGGTAATCTACTATTAAAAAAAGACTTCAAAACCTAAGGACGATGCCTTGCAATGAAACACAAAGGCTGAGTATCTTCTCTATTTTTATGCTGTGGAACAGAAATGAAAACAATGTGTTGCCTACCTTTCAGTAGTAATGTTCAGTCAGTTTCCAATTAAATAAAATTAATTTTAGGCAGTCCTTATTCTTAAGGGAATGAAAGGAATGTCTCCCACCCTCCATAAAGAATCTTTTGTATCTCCTGTATAGGCTATATCTTCTATTTCAATCTTAAATCTTATTTGTCTTTTTCTATTTTCCAGTTCCTAAGGTTGATCAGGCTATTTTGCTCCAAAATGAAGGCGTGCTTCTCCTTCTGGATAAGAAGCAGTCAGTGAAAACAAGTGTTTTCTCCTATGGCTTTTTCAAATGAAGAATAGATATTCCTTACTTTACCAGATACCTTTATTTATGCACAAAAGTTCCCTTGAAGGTCCTGTGATTCTGCTTGGGCATATATGGAATTGCAGAGTTATTGCAGGGTACCTCGCTCCCCTGTCATTGCTACGATGTTCAGAAACTAGACGGTGTGACGCTAAGGTGTTGTATCCAGTGATTTGCTCTCAGAATACATCTACTGTGTCCTGATAGAACCTTGCTGTGAAAGGAAGTGGTGTACATGCCCTCCTCCATATAATGATTAAGATATTTGTGAAGAAGTGGAAGACACGAATTTTAGCCCGCTGTCAGCTATAAAGGGTACATACCTAATCATATCCTTTGCCTTCACCAGTGAGCTAGATGTTTCCTGTTGAAGCTGAGCTAATTCATAGAAAAATACTAGAAATTTGTGAGTATAACACAAAATATCATGGTTAAAGTACTGAGCTTGGGGAGACGGTTCTAAACTTCCACTCTCTGTGACTGGAATGCATTTAATACTTTCATTCTTTTTGTCAGTTTTCAAAATATGTAATGTGTAAGGTGAGAGTGGAACTTGGAAATCCCTCTCTCTTGAGTGTTCCTGGTTCTAGCATATGCTTGCTCTTTTTCTAGCCCTCTGAAACTTTAAATTTTTGCTGCACAGTGAGTGGCCCAGCTCCATTGAGGAGGGTACAGTTATCTTGTAGACTCTTGGGAAGAGATGTAGGTTTCATTTCCTTAAGAATGAGGACAGCCTGAAACTTGTACTTCCATTGGAAACTGTTTTAAACACCAATAGGGTATAGGTAGACAAAAAACACCTGTTGTTGCTTTAAGTGAATTTGTCATCTTGTTCTCAAGGAACATTTTCCGCCTATGGGAGAGGGCTCTGATTTCTGTCTGGATATAGGCGCCTACCATGTTGTGTCAATTTGAGGCTGGATTTATGCATAAAAATAGACTGAAATGGGTTAAATATTCTGTTGCATCTCACAAGAAAAAATGAAAGCTTTTTGAGCAATCTTTCTATGGTCCTCATGGTAGCTTGCTCTGGGCTTACAGAAGAGACCTGCCCAAACTTGGAGCAGCTCTACAATACTGTCTTCTTACAGCATGCCTTGGAATTATCCTGAAAGCTGTGAGTTAGCCCTTCCACCACTAGGGATTTAGAGACTTCAGTTACTTTTAACCTATAAAACAGGTACCACCTATACTGTGATGTGTCAATAGTACCTAGGTAACAATTCAAAAAGCCTGAAATAGGTAGGATTGCTAAACACTCTGTCAGACTTTGGTCTGATTCCTGCTTTTGTTTGTGTGTTTTTACCCCCACTGGGATTTAAATTGCCTGTATTACTTCTGATAAACAGATTAGAGTCTGATATTTCTGAATATCTTTTGCTGCCATCAAGGAGTCTTCCTTTTTAGTTGAATATCTGTGTCTACATTGAGTATCAGTGTCTGACAGCTAACACAAAGTACTGTAATATAGTAGAATCCTAGTGAAATAGTTTATTTTACCAGGATTTAAAAGGGAAGCTTGTGACTGGACTGACAGCTGAACTCAGGTTTTAGATGAATATGTGATTTTACTTTTTACCTCTTTTTTTTTTTCTGGCTAGCTTTTAATACTAAAATTAGCTTTGTTTAGCTTTATTTAACACTAGCATAGTGACACTATGTTTTGGCAGGCCCTACAGAAATCACCACTGTGGGTTTGTTGTTTTTTCTTTTTCTCAGTGGCTTGGAGGACACTGATCTAATTTTTTATTTTATTTATTTATTTTTTTTTTGTAACAAGGCTGAGACAGTAACACTGACTTCTTTCCTTTTACTTGTTCACTGCACTGGAATCAATGGTTTCTCAATATAGTATACATACCTTGTTGGAATGATGGATTTTGTTAGGTTGCAGTCATACAAGTCACAGGAAAATTAAGTAGTAATCATACAGATTCCTTGTCCCAGTGTTTCTGATTCAGAAGAGATTGTTTGATAGTCTCCAACAAGTCACTGTTACAGCTCTAAGTGGCCGGTCTGAGCTGAGTTCAGTCTTGGCAGGAGCTGAACTTTGAGATTTAGTTCTAAAAAAGTGTGTTGACTCTAAAGGTGCTGTGTAATATATTTCATGATAGAACATAATTAATCATCTTAATGACTAATTAGATGCATGCATGAGTTTATAGATAATACATAAAAATTGGTTATAGCTCATTATTTAAGAGAAATGACTCTTGTTGGGGGGGTTTTATTTCTTTAATAATTCATTTTTTTCTGGAGTATTTTAGTTTAGAAGCTTTTTTCACCAATTTTTAGTTGTCTGGGTCCAATCTTGCTGCTGTCTTTTTCCAGAATATGGTTATCCGATGGCATAAACATATATTTAATATCCTACGTTTGTCAGTGTGGCAAACTATCAATTCCTAAATTGAAATTTCAATAGAAAGTTTATCTTGTCTCATCTACCAAATCATTAGCTCAAGCTGTATCTGCTTTTTCAAGAGTCACGGTTAAGGTGTTTGGTTCCATGTATATGGCTAATACTGACTTGACTGCATTTTAAGCTACAGAGGTGTCACTGCAAATAATAATATCATCAGAAGAATGTGTAATCTTCTAATGCTTATCTAAAGTATTTCATACCCACAGCTTGCTTATTTGGAATGTTGGTGATGTGGCTAATTTGCACTGAACTACAAAGAAGTTAATGGGATAATCTTGTACAAAAAGTTCTTGCTTGACGATTTGCTGATGTCATAGGAAATATTCTCCTGCCAGAGGATGAATGATTTTCATAGGCCTAGATTAGAATCAAGAAAATAACAAAGTCAATTTTTTTACTTCTGTCTTTCCATGCTAGACTTTGGTGAAGTCTCCACAGTGTACAAAATTATAAAATATAGTATTTTCTATAAAACTAAGTATAAGTAAAAAAAGAAAAGCCATAACACAGATTTTCCATTGCTCTATTCTGAGGCAGCATACTTTCCTTTTTATATCATATAGTTAGCTCCAAAACTTAAGTTTCTATTACAGAATATTTTGTATTAACAAGTTTGAAAAATAAGTGGCAGCGTTTTTGCAAGATGGAGATGCTAAATACTTCTGTTTCTCATGCTTTACAGTGCTGTCGTCGGCATTTCAAAAATTCAGATGAGTGTTGTACTGGCAGAAGCACTGGACAAAGTAAGTACATGTGGAAGAACAAGATATGTATTTGTCAAGGCCTCTCCATAAAACTAAACAACAACAAACAAACAAAAAGTGATTTTTCTTTAAATTGCTGTCATCTGATGTTTGTAGGCTTGTCATCTACTACTAAACATTCCTGATGATAAATAGCCTCTGAAGAAACCCACGTACGTGGGTGAAATGTTAGATGGCTAAAATGTAAGCAGCAGTCTCTTATTCTGCTATTTTTTATTTTTCTTTCATTATTTTGTGCATTTCTATTCCTATTTAGCATTAAATAAGTAGCCACAAAGTGGTTATGTGTATACATGCTATAGAAAAGTACTGTTAGATATTAAAGTGTATTTTTTTTGTTTAGTGGTATGTTGATTTCAAATTCACAGAACATAGAATGGTTTGGGTTGGAAGGGACCTTAAAGTCCATCTAATTCTAACCCATTCCATGGGCAGGAACACCTCCCAATAGACCAAGTTGCCCAAAGCCCCATCCAACCTGGTCTTGAACACTTCCAGGGATGGGGCATCCACAACTTCTCTGGGCAACCTGTCCCAGTGCCTCACCACCCTCAGTAAGGATTTTTTTCCTCATATCAAATCTAAATCTACCCTCTTCTAATTTAAAGCCATTACTTCCTGTCCTGTCACTACACCCCCAGACAAAGAGTCCCTCCCCAGCTTTCCTTTAGGCCCCGTTGGTACTAGAAATTTCATTGAAATGTGGAGAAAAGCTATCAGTGACATAGTAATTTTTGGCAGAGCTGGGTGTACAACCCAGAACAACACATAGTCTTCAGTACTATCCAGCTACGGCAATGGCTTTAACTTCTCTAAGGATCCAGCTCAGACAAGAAAACAGGTAACTTACAAAGGAAGTGGGCAGTGTTGCTGATAAGTGCACAGGTGGTAAGCTGATGTCAAACTGTTTTAAGTGATCTTTGAGACAACAGGTACAACGTATTCCATTGTTGCTCTATATACAGTTATTTCACCTGAGGACTGATACAAGATAGTCAGACATCTGACTGATTTTTCTCTTGGAAATAGAAGATTACTTAAAATTTTATGTCACAAAGCTGTTGATAGACCCTTCTATTCATCATTATGCTTACAGGTCTAGTCTCTCTTGCTAGGTTGTTGATGCAGAGTCTTACACTTAAATATTGCAAAAGCTGATTTAACAAGCAGCTTTTTAATTTGCATGCTAATCAGATCTGACTGTTCTCATCTCTTTTTCATAAAGACGCAATCCTTAGATTCTGAAGCATACAAAGAGTTCCTCATCTGCAGAGCTTTGTAAAACATCAGTCACATTTCAACACAAGCCTTTCATCAACAGATGGGATCAAAGCTTTACTATGTAGATCTTGAAATTTGGCTTAGACTTATTTGTTAAGGTGAAATAGAGATATCATCTTGTTTTTCCTCTACTTCCCATCTCCTCTTCTCTGATCTACCATTTTCTTCTACAGTTGGTTTCCAGAATCTTATACATAAACCTTCTTTAGAAGTTTAGAAAGTGATAATTAAATATTACAATGATGGTGGTTTGAATCAGGAAAAGTAAGAATTTGTAACCACTTACTGTTAACTCGGTTATAGTTTATTTGTTCTGCTTTCCTTATCTTGTCAGTTCATTCTAAGAACTACTGAGAAAGTCAATAATTCACAGAAGGTAGTCTGACTAATGTCAAAATTTTAAACCAGAAATTACTAAATGTACAGAATCACTGAGTTCTGTGTTGATCACTTGAAATCTTTGTAGAGTTAGGTTTAACTACATTCTTTAAATTACTTTCATGTGATGGTATTTAGGAGAACAACGGAAAAGTTGTATTCTATTACAACTTTTTTTTCCGCATTTTAATGTTGCAGATGAGCCACAAAATTCCTGCAGCAGCATTACAAGTTGCTCACCAAAAGCCACAGCCTGCCTTGGAGAAGTTCATGCTGCCTAAAAGAATTTACATTATTCAACAGCCACGGAAATGTTAAAATATGCATTTAAAAACTCATGTTTACAGAGAAGCAAATTTCTATTCTAAATAGCACTTAGCACACTGTGGTAAAGGATCAAAAACTGTGGAAATAGTTTGACTGCCTTGTATCTTACTATGTTTCTGTTAGTGACAATAAAATACTTTATAAAAAGAGTTAGTTACTTGGGTTTTATTAAAATATATAGCTTCCATCTAATCTGTTCTTACTCGTGTTCAATAATAACTCAATGCCAAGAAGCCTAACAGCTTCACTTCCTGGGTGAGTTTTGACTGGAGTACTGGAATTGTCCATCTTCTTTTCCATGTTTTTTTTAACTTAGTGACAGCAAAGGTGAAGTGAATGTGATCCTAAGAAAGGTCACAACTGAAAGGCATGTTGTCTGATAGAGTTGGTATGTCAACTGTAAATGGATTGAAGTGCTGCTTAAAATCCAGATTGCCTGACACTTTGACATCAGTGTTGACCTTTGGGTCTTTTCTTTTTCTCTTATGATTTAGGCTGAGGTGTTCTATACCAATGCCTGTCTCAGACTGATTGCATGACATGGCAACTTCGGAAGGTCCTGGGAAAGACTTACAGATTTTTCTTGCATTTGTTTCTGTAAGGAAGTCCAGCTTCTTGTGCACTGGAGCATTTCCTAAGGTGAGGAGGAAGGGAAAATGGTGGTGGAAACTGACATTGAAAAGTTGGACAGGTTAGGAACTTTTAAGGCCCTCAGCTAATAGAGGTTTAGCAGAAATTTGTATGACAGCTGAATTACCTGATTTAACTTGTTAATGCTGAATATGTTTGATTTCAATGATACGTAAGCAAAATTTTCCAAACACTTTTTCCTTGAAGAAAGATGACTCAAGATTTTAACAGCAAGAAGCCCCTCTTTCCTTTGTCCTTAATGACTCTCCCACTGGGATCCAGACAGTAGGAAGAGCCAAGAGAGAACAGTCTGTTAACCCATTTAAGGTTGGGGAGTAGGAATGAAGGAAATACATGACTCGGACTTGAACCTTTGGGATGAGAGGGAAGACATGAAAGAGGAGTCAGGTTGCAAGGAACACAGTGATTTGCATATGGAGTTTAAGGTTGGGATGCTAGAGTGGCAGATGACCCTGAAAAGCAATTAGACGCAGTACAGACTGGAAGTGGTAGGGCCTGAGGTATCAAGATTCAAAACGGGGAGGAGCAATTTTAAGTAAATGTACAGGAAGTATCCTTGAGCCTTGCATGTTTATACTGTCAGGAAAGACAATAAAAATAGTCAAAGTCCTGCCAGAGAATAATTATCTCCTGCTGCTGGTTGGTTGGGTAGCTCAGCTTTTTCTTGCTCTGATTCTAATTCTACTGGGATCTTTTTTTTTTTTGAGGTAGTAATTGCAGATGAATGTGCCACTAAAATCGCAGTCAAGCACTTCAAGCAGACTTACTTACTCAATATGAAAAGTGATGCTCAGAAATACATTTATATCGTCTGTGAGGCTTCTTTTCATAGTGTGCTGCACATGACTACAGTGGAAACTTATTAAACATATGAAGCCCTCTCCTTAGAGGAGAACCCCAGGTGGATTACTCGGAATTAGTGTTACCACTCAACATGAATGTCTGCTTCACTTTATTCATCTATGAAATGTAAATAACTTTATATGTTGATTAAAGATTGAATTATGATCACGGGTGGTGGTATTAGTAGTATGTGCAATAAATAACTTGGTTACACCTTGAACAAATAAGAAAAGTTAAAATACCACTGCTAATACATGTTCACTACAGAATGAATGCCAGAAAAAAACTTTATAATTCTGATCTTTACCTTTTTCTTTTTTTCATGAAGAAAACTAATAGCTAGTGAAAATAATAGGACTTGATTCTGATGGCCTTTATGAATATTTCTTTCTCTGAAGTAATCTGCTTTGGAAAACCTATGCATATTATTGCCAAGGATCTCATGCCAGATGAGGTTGTGTTGGTAAAAAGGATTATCTTATTTTGGATTGCACCCTGGATGCTAGCTTAACTGGACACCTGATTATTCTGGACTGTGCTTAATATATATACTTGAGTGAAGAATCAATTCAAGCATCTTTTCCTAATAACTTGAAGGGATGGTGTATATCCTGGCACACTACAGAAATGGGTGACTGGTAAATTGCACCCTGCTGCAAGGAGCTATTCAAATAGCTTGGGAGCAGAAAGATCTGGGATCCTTGTTTCTATCCTGCACCACCAGAGTGGTTGAAAGCACTACTATCCTAGCTGTGTGCAAATCACTGTGGGAATCCAGTCGCTTATTGCAGTGCTTCCTTGTTGCAGCTGCATAAACTCCTATGTTGTGATACAATATTAACATCACTGTGACAGTGAGTAAACAAAAGAATCTGACTATCCTTCTACTTGTTCCATATTGAATTTTTGAAGTCTGTTCTCTAATGAATATTATCTAAACAGTTTAAAACAACATGTTCAGGGGAGGGATGGCATGCTCAATACAGAAAGTAGCTATAGGGAACGTCTTCATTGACATAAATCAGGTGGTCATACAATCGTTGCTTATGGACCTAACACAGTTTTGAAAGGTCCTCATACAGTGCACCTTTAGCAACTTCAATACTATATAGTTGAATTAAATATATTCAGTAACTCAGTTTTCTGCAGTATAGTGACTACTCTATCTGTACTGGGAGTTGAGCAGCATAGGCTCAGTCTACGTTTTTAAGAAGCATTGGTCTTCCTGGAAAAACAAATCTGCACATGTTGCAGCAGTGCCTAGGATCTGTGAGTGTACAGCACATCTTTGGAGTAATGGTATGGTAATTCCAACCACCCTATCATAAAACCTGCTTTAACGTAAAATAATCTTCCATATTCTACCATTATATGATTTTAAGGTAGAGACTGGGGACCTAACAAGAAGCCAGGAAGCCTAAGCTTGATAAGCTCAGTTTTGGGTTTTACTAAATGTCAAGCAGGTGCAAGTCCCTCTTTTGCTGTAATATGCATCCTGCAGAGAAAGAAATCCTGGCAGACAATTTATTTCATTTCTTGCATTCCCCTGTTGGCTGGGCAGCTGAGCTCCACCACAACTGCTTTCTCACTCCCCTTGCCGAAGGGAAAGGGGGAAAAATATGATGGAAGGAGCTCAAGGGTTGGGATAAGGACAGGGAGATCACTCACTAATTATTTTTATGGACAAAACAGACTCAGCATAGGGAGATTAGGGTTTTTCATTACCTATTACTAACAAGCTAGAGCAGTGAGAAACAAAAACCAAATACAAACAAAAACAAAAAAACAACAACCACCTTCCCCGCCTTCACCCTGAGCAGCACAGGGGAATGGGGTCTGCAGTCAGTCCATAATGCTTCATCTTTGCCGCTCCTTCATGGTCACTCTGTACCCCTGCTCGCTGTGGAGTCCCTCCCACGGGATGCCGTCCTTCCCAAACTGAGCCTGTGGGGGCTGCCCACAAGCAGCAGCTCTTCAGGAACTGCTCCCACACAGCTCCATACCACGGGGTCCATCCCCCAGGAGCAAACTGCTCCAGCACGGATCTCCCACAGGTGGCAGGTCCCCCCAGACCCCTGCTCCTGCATGGGCTCCTTTCCATGGGCTGCAGCTCCAGCCCGGGGCCTGCTCCTGTGGGGGCTCTCCATGGGCCGCAGCCTCCTGCAGGCCACATCTACCTGCTCTACCAGGAGGTCATCCACCTGCTCTACCAGGAGGTCCTCCACAGGCTGCAGTGTGGAGATCTGCTCCATGTGGGACCCATGGGCTGCAGGGGGACAGCCTGCTCCACCAGGGGCCTCTCCACAGGCATAGGGGAACTGCTGCTGCGTGCCTGGAGCACCGCCTGCCCTCCTGCTGCACTGACCTTGGGGTCTGCAAGGCTGTTTTTCACTTCTCACTCCCCTAGCTGCTGTGGCACAGCAGTTTTTTTTTTTTTTTTTGTTTTGTTTTTTTTTTGTTTTGTTTTGTTTTGTTTTGTTTTTTCCTTTTATCAAATCTGCTCTCACAGAGGCGTGAAGAACATCATTTGTTGGCCTGGCTCTGGCCAGCAGCAGGTCGCTATGGAGCCGGCTGAAACTGGCCCTTATCTGACATGGGGCAGCTGCTGGACTCTTCTCACAGAGGCCACTCCTGCAGCCCCCGCTACCAAAACCTTCCCATGTAAACCCAATACAAAAGTGTATAGAGAATAAACTCTTCTGCTAAAGTGTTTTATAATTAAGAACACTTCCTTTTCAGCCAAGTCAATCTTTTACTTAACTGTTGTATTCTGACAAGTGCATTGTCAGGTGCTTTGTTTTCTCAAATTTATATATATTTATTAAGGTGTCCTGCTTATAACAGTATTCTTAATAACAAGAACTAAACAGAAAACAAAAATTGTATTTTAAACTTTTAAAGAATAGACTTGACAGTGTTTCATCCTTTTTTGTGCCATCAACTCTTTGCCATCCTTTTCGTTTCTATCACTGGTGATGCTATGATGAATCAATTTTACCTTCTGTTTTAGGGAGATTTGCCTAGGTCTAGTCTTAATTTATTACTTTGCCTTTATTTAAATATGAACTACAGCTAAATTCATAAGGAACAAATACAGTTGGTTTGCTGGAAAAGATCAAAGCCTTGCAGAAAGCCAGTTTTTGCAAATGATGGAAGCTTTTAACAGGAATGTCATGGTTTCAGGAAACAATTTCTGCTGTTGAACTTCTTGATGGAAATAACATTGCTTAATATGGGGTTGTTTCTTGTCTGTAGACTTTAAAACACCTTACAGAAGTGGGAGTGGCTGAAGACAGCTGGCATCTCGTAGGCTATCCTTTGCAGGCTACCCTTAGCATGAGCAGGGCAGATGCTTGCAGCTGATGGGTTTAGCTGATCGGTTTAGGAGGAATGCACACTTTTTCATGCTTTTTAGCCATTTGTGCATTAAATCTTTTTAAAGAGAGTAGGTGTGATGGGATTCTTTGCAGATACCCAAGATTGCATTCCTTTTGTCTTGAGACCTTAGAGGTTCCAGACCTAATGCTTTGACTACTTCTTGTCTTCCCCACTTTTAGCTGAATGGCTGCTGCTGTTCTGCAGAATACATTATTGAACCAAGCGTGTACCTGGTAACTGTTTTCAGTCTTTCTCAGCTACTGTAAACTGTAAGGCACTTTGCTTTCCCTCTTCACTAGTTATCGTTTTCACTTTATTCAGTGAAACCATGCAGAGAACACTGATTCAACCTGATAGTGAGCAGCTTTATTCTTCTTGTCAAACCTGGCCATAGACTCCAGTCCTGGCCATTATTCCACTCTTACTGGATTTTAATGGAAAACATTTATATAGTTTTATTATTAACATAAATTTCTGGCATTTCATTTCTAACAAATTACCAATTTTTAGTTCACTCTTCAGATGAAGAGTCTATTAAAATTATGAAACCTAAGTATTTCTTACCCTCCAGGTTTGCTAGTTTGCTAAGTTGTTATACAGGTTTATCAACCACATTAAGCATAATGTAAGAAACCTCAATAGTTCAGTATTATGAGTATACTACTTTTGCCACAAGAGGTAGCTATTTGTCTACAGCTTACTCAGGTTCTGCCAGCTAAGCTAGCCTCTGAAAACGCAGCTATTTTCTTAGCAGGAGGTATACTTAAACTGAAAAAAAATGCTGAAGTAGTTTCAAAGAAAAATAATGGATTAATTTCTGAAATCATCATTTGGTATTTCACAGGGGACTCTAGCAATTGTAGAGATACAAGGAGCATAACAGTTACAAAACAGTTCCTTTTCCTTCCTACATTCTTGATGTTCATGGCTGTAATCAATTAAACTGAAACATCAAACAGGGAATACAGGAAAGTGCGTACTATATTTGTATTAGACACACTTGCATAGATAAGCAGTATTTGCTGATTTTATAGGTGCTTTCATACTATGTATTTAAACTTGTTAATTTAGAAACAATTCATTCTTCTGTGAACCAGTTAACATAGGAAAATTGGAAAAGCTTTTCATAATCAACTGTTATGTAAAAAGGGATAAAGTTTCTGAAACTGATTTCATTGAATTATTTCAGAAGTTATTTTTATATAAATGAATAATAAAGCTATTATAAAGTATTAGTTTTTATATAATAGCCATCATATTAGTTGCATACTGAAAGTGCATACAGTAAGTGCATACTGAAACAGAACAGTCACTAAAATGAATAGTGACTTTAAACATTAATTCCAACCTACTTTTGTTGCTCATAACTTTCTGAAATTCCTTCTAGTTTAATTTTTCCATATTTGGTATCTTTTTTTTTTTTTTTGAAGCTCAAGAGGTAGTGAAAACTCTGAGCTTAATTTAAGCTGCACAAGCCTGAAATATTTGTTCCCTATATGTTACTGTCAAGAAACAACAAAAACAATGAAAAACAAGAATAACTATTAAAAAAATAGCTGAAATTGAAAGTTTTTAACTTGGTTTGTTCTGTGGATCTCAGCCTTAAAAAGTGAAAACAAGTCGAAAAGCTAAATTCAGAGTGAGATAATTTTGTTGGAGCTGTTCAAAGATGGCAGGCAACCATGGACAGACATATAATTTTCCCTACAGTGCACATATATTTGAGCTCTGCTGTGCAAAAGTTTTTTGAGGTTTCTAAAGACAGTACTTTAAAGTATTATGGATAACCCTCCAATTATGTTTAACTCTAGCCTCTAACCCTTCAGCAAGGCCAATTTTAGGCTGCTACTATCTTGAATTTTATTTTTTTCTGACTGAATTCAACTCACAGCAAGTAAATAAACAAAGGCATTTAAAAATGTTATAGATGTATTTGTCATGATACATTTATAACTGACTGACTTCAAGAACTGAAGGATGGCTTGTTCAGAATGCCTTTATTAGCGTGTGCACAGAAAAAAAGGGGGGTGAGGGGTGGTGAGTGGAATGTCCCAAAGCTCTGTGGGCTGTGGTTGTAAGGCATTTACAAATTTGGCTGGCAAAATTGGAATGCATATATTGTTTTACACCAATAAGATTGTACTTCACAAATTGGAAATATTTAAGTTTGAAGCTGGTTGGTATGGTAGAATGATAACAAGCTCAGAAATATTTGTATTTAACCAACAATATTGTTCCTTTCAAATGGAACAAGGACTACTAGCCTTTGGCATTTTTCCCAGTTTACATAAAACCTTTCAGTAGCCTGGCATATGCATTGTACCTTTAAACACTTCCACTGAGACACAAAGTGTTCTTCTGCTATTATGGCTCACCTCATCATTGAAAACAAATTCTCATTTTAAAGAACAGTTTTTCATATATGTAACAAAAATGTGAAGGAACAGTTTTGACTGTGGTTTGGTTCCAGCTGAAGGGCAGGGGGAGGAATACAATCCCTGTTCCTGCAAAGGACCTCAGTAGCACCAGCGTTCTTGACAGTTTTCTGACAGAGTGAACTATAACCTAAGAACAGATCATCATCTGTTTACAGAGAAGTGCGGTGGTTTGACCGTGTTAGGCAACTGAACACCACAACTGCTCTCTCACTCCCCCTCCTCAGGTGAGGAGGGGAAGAAGTAAAGGAGAAAAAAACAACTCACGGGTTGAGATAAGGATAATTTTAATAAAGAGAAAAATATATTATCAAGGAAATATTATTATTAATTAAACAATTCAACTAAAGGGAAAAAAGGGAAAAGGGGAAGAGGAAGGGGGAAAGGGAATAACAAAACAAAACAAGTAAAGGCTATGTGGAAGTGCAGAGGGGAAAAAAATTACTCTCTACTTCCCACAAATGAGCGATGCTTGACCACGTCCTTGAAGCAGGGCCTCAACGCACGTAGCCGGTGTTCGGGAGGAGGACAGACGTTTTCGCAACGAGAGCCCACCCCTCCCCTCTTCTTCCTTTTTCCACCTTTTATTGCTGAGTGTGACATCCCATGGTATGGAATATCCCTTTGGTTGGTTTGGGTCAGCTGCCCTGGTGATGTTTCTCACTTTTTTGCCCACCCCCTAGGAGGGCTAGAGAAAGTCCTGATGCTGTGCCAGCACTGCTCAGCAGCAGACACAACACCAGTGTGATACCACTGCTGTTTTAGCTACAAGTGCAGAGCATAGCACTGTATGGGCTGCTGCAGGGAAAGTTAACATCCCAGCCAGACCCAGTACAACATCCACCCCTTATTCCATAACATTTGTGTCACTCTCAGGTTCCCCATACTTTGGCATATTCTCATCATCATTGTTCCCTTTTCTTTAACAAATTGATAAGTAGATACATGTTTACACTCTATAGGTCTCTCTCGGAAAACGTCCATAAGAACTGTTGACGATTTAGTCTTCATCTGCCGAAGTGGTCACTCAGGGCAGGCAGAGTTGGATGTCTGGACGCCAGCACCAGCTTAGCTCAAGTTCTTGTTGCACTTGCCCAGTTCCTTTCAGTGTTGACCTGTCGTTGATCTTGCAGCGTCTTCCTACAACATATAACTTAGATTATAGATTAGTTTTCTCCCAAAGTTAGGTCTCCTTGAGGCACACACCTGATATCCCCATCCTTCTGCATTACCCACCAGGTATACCCTGGTCCTTGGGCGAAGACAATCCCACGAGTGTTGTACTGGGTCTGGCTGGGATGTTAACTTTCCCTGCAGCAGCCCAGTACAAGAAGAAATTCCATTAAGTCTCTTTTGAGACAGTCTTTCCCAACAGAATCTTCAGAAACATAAATTAATACTGTATGTTAGACCTATTGCCCTAGAAGTATAGATAAAAAGTATACCAGTGAAACAGAACAAATTACTAGCCATAAGCACAGATCTCCTTACGTTCATGAGTGTTTTCATGAGACAGATGTTTCTAGTGCTTCCAGCTTTTCAAGACATTCATGGATTTTTTGTTACATCTTGGGGATTTCTGAAGTATTAGGCATCATTTCTTACATATCAAAGTATTTTTTTCCCTTGACAATAGGGAATGCAGTACTAGTCTCCACATAGGGATTCATGTCCAGATAAATACTACTAGCATTATTTCAAATAAGAAAAATTTGTGTCCCTCATTCTATGATATTATTATAGTTTGGACCAAATAATTCATATACAACAAGCTTCTTCCAAACTTTATATGCAAACTTTCTTCTATTTTCTGTAGTGCTTTTTTCTGAACTGATGTGCTGTGCTAAATAAATACACTAAAGCAAAAACATCAACAAAGACTACACACACCAATAAACCCTACCCTCTGCACCAGTCTACATTAGTTATTTTGACATGGAAGAAAAGGATGGAAGGAAAGGGAGGGAGCTTAAAGGGCAAAGAAGAAATTCTAGCTTGTCTCAAAGTGGTCTCTAAGACATATTACTAGTGCCTTCTTCCTGCTGCTGTCTTTTGCAGCAGTTTTGCTTCCACCCTTATATTCTATCTTCTTTTATTATTACTATTATTATTCAGATGACTCCATAAAGAAATTGGAACATTTGGGTGCCTATAATGATAGACAAATTGACAGTTTTTTTGCTAAATTGCATTGTTTTTTGCTGTTGTTGTTTCCTGTAGTGAAGAGTACTTTTAAAAATGCTCAGTTGCTGTTACGCTCACTTAAAAGATTCCCCAATATTAGTTAGTTCTATTTCTGAAAGTAAGGCTGAATGAAAGAAACCACCACAGAGACATAACCTCTGTGAGAAGGAGAAAAGAAGAGCCGAAGAATGCCCATGGCTGAGAGTAAATAAATTATCTGAACAAATGAGTGGAAGGTGCAGAGGGCAGAACAGTAGAGGCAGATAAACAGCTGTGGGCTGAATTGTTCCCAAAAGGAAGGTACTGGAGAGCAAAAATCCTTATGCTGCTGTGACCAAAGGGATTGCTCTGATGAGGCAAATAGGGACGTGTTAAAATCAAGCCCCAGTTAGAAATGCCCTGATTCTGAGCTTTCCTGTGGAACAGCATGACCTAACCCCAAATAACAGTAAACTGTCTTTCAAAGCTTCCAAGTTCATATACAGAGGAAGAGCGAGCGAGCACTGAGCGTGACTAGGAATAGATCCCACAACAGCAGCATCACAGCTCTGTTTTTTTGTCTCAGATTTCAGAGACAAAGACAAAATCATAAAGGGCTGCCAGAGCTAAGACATTTCCTCTGAGACAGAGAAAACTCCTCTTTCCAAACAGAGGCCTCATTCCACACGCAGAATGGAGGGAAGAGGATGAGATTCTGTGCAGGAAGAGGGAAAAGCTGCTGGCTGAGCTGCACACAGTGTTCTGCCCTTGTTTGAGGACAAGTCTCCAGCTACTGAACTGCTGAAGTCAAAATGAAAGAAGTGTGAGATAACTGACTTTCTGCTGTTGTACCCCTGAGAGCCTTTGTTTCCATGTTGCTCTCTGCTCCTCCAACACCATACAAGGCAGTCATGTCAAGTGTTCTTATGTGGATGCTCTTCTATGTAAGATGGCAACTTGTTTCTGAACACATATATGGATTCTCTTCTGTACCCCTCAGAGACCCACTGAAAGATGCTGAGTGAAATGTATGCATAGCATAGAAAATGTCCTGCAGCACTCTGACACTGTAGTAGTTATTTTGCTGTTAAATTCATATTTAGTTGTTCATGATGAATTAAACATGAAGATAAATTGTAGTTTGCTCAGCAACTCCTTACTGTTATTTATAGATGTATTTCATACTGTCCCAACATTTTCCTTTTTTGCTATGAGGAAGATTAATCTTTTTGTTAATGATATGAAACTGTGATGTAGAAATTATATGTAGGGAAGCTAATCAGCTTGGCCCAAATGCAGGGAACAGCTGGAGTATTGGACGTTTGGGATGGAAAAGGCAAGCCATTCGAGACTGGGAGAGAAAAATACATCATATGAATGTTTTTGCTAACATTAACCACTGCTGTGCTCATAATGATGGCATTCAGACCACCACTCCTATATGTGTCTTTACCTACTAAAAAACAAAACAAAACAAAACAACTCTAAAACCATTAACATGAGATGGTTATCTAAATGTAAAACCACCTAGAGATAATGCTCTGTAGTGGTTACTTTGATACAGCTCATCAGGGTTACCACAGGTAGCAATAACCTCAGTTAGCTAGTTAGCTACACCAAAGTAAAAATATTTGTACTTCATTTCAAATAGTATTTTATGCCAACAGAACTGTTTCAAATTACCTCTTGTGATATAACAAATCCTCCCTACTTCTGCAAAAATCTTAAGTGTCAATATTAAAAGCTAGTTGGAATGACTATTGTGCTACTCAGATAATGTTTTAACAAATTCTTTGAGTAATGATGTGATCTTTGTCACCAGTTGTATTCTGCTCATCTATTTGATGTTTGATTTTAAATCTCGTGTTTTAAAAATCATGAAGTGAGCATAAAAATTTTTAAGTAGAGTTCTGCAACTGGGAACTGAGAGACTACTGAGTACCAGTTACTTAAGTATGTTACTGTCAATCACAGTAGAACTGTTTATACAGACTAAATGCTCTGAGGGATACACAGTGGCAGATTAAAAACAGACACCTGAAATTGCTTTCAATCATCCGCACCACCCTTCCGCCTGGGAATCTTACCTAGCAATTGCATTTTTCCATCAAACACAATTTGTTTTATTTCTGCAGTTTTCAAACCACTATATTAAGGTAAATGGTCCTCAAATCTCTTACCTTATAGGCTGATCTGAAAAAGTGGCAGTTGAGTAGCTGATACATATGTACACATACTTTGCAGACAACAGAAGGGTAGAGAGTGTACAAGGGAAGCAGCATCCAGTTTTAAGCCACTGTTGCACATAAGCTGATGGTTTCACTAAAAACACAGCAGGAGTAGGGTTAGGATTAAAACCATCAGAACCCTAAATTCAGAACTGAATCTTTCATTTTTAAATGAAAAAAAAAAAATCCTGAAATTAATGTCACTGGTCTACTATCTATGTAAAATCATGGAAAAGTTCAATTTGCATTTTATAACAGAGAAAACAAATATATACAAATTTTGATACAAAGGATTCAGTATTTATTTTAGCCAGCATTGCTATATGCTTTTGTTAGTGATCTCTATGTGAAAGTAAGCTTCAAATAAATAATAAATAAATTTTCAAGGGAGCACAGAAGATAATGTAGAAGTTACAAAATGTATAAACTGCATGAATACATAGAATAAAGTAGTTCAGTTGGAAGAAGATCATCTTCAATGAAGATGATCTTCAATGATGATGATCTTCAAAGATCATCTAGTCCAACTGTCTGACCTCTTCAGTGCTAACCAGAAGTTAAAGCATCTTATTGAAGGCATTGTCTAAATGCCTCTTGAACACTGGCAGCCATGGGGCATCAACCACCTCTCTAGGAAGCCTGTCCCAGTGTTTGACCATCCTCATGGTAAAAAAAAATTAAAAAAAATCCTAATGCCCAGTCCTCCCCTGGCACATCTTTGTGCCTTTCCCTCTCATTCTAATATAATGAAGTTGTCTATTTGTGAAAAAAAGAAACCTAAGCAAGTAGGAATGATTCACATCACCTTATGAAAATATGCAAGAGAAAAACAAAACAAAACAAAAATTACAACAAAACAGAAAACAAGTGCTCAGATTGCACAGTCAAATCTCAGAAGCCAGAAAATACCTGAGTTAAGGTCTGTTAAAGTTAAAAAAGCTTCTAATGCCAAGTTTTCTTCCATTACAATACTTATATATCATCATCAAATTCCCCCAGTTATATTGTCAAAGAACAGAATGCTTTAGGACTGTAACTGCATCATTTTCAGCCTTCATTCATTCAGTTCTCTTCTGCACCCCAGTTTTTCAGTATCTTTAAAAATGTGACACAGAAACCAGAAACCATATCACAGTGCTTGTTTTATCAAGGGTGTATTCAGAAGTGGTATTGTCTCTGAATACACTCACTAATCCCTTGTTTATATGTGCAAAGAATGCATTAACCTTTTTTGCTACAGCACCATTCTTGTTGAGTTGCATCACCATTATAGCCCCAAATCCTTTTAAAGGTGCTACTTTCCAAGCCAGCGCATCTTGCCTTCTGCACTGCAGGCATGGACCTCGTTCCTTGTTCCCAGATGGTGTCAGTGTGAATCTGCCTGTCCTAAATGCCTCGCATGGCCCAGTTTAAAGAGTAATTTGGATGCCTCTGAGAAATTTTGTCAGTATCATTTACATTCCACCAATCTTTTTGTCCTTTGCAGATCTTGTCTGCAACGATGCAATAATTTTCAGTGTTGTTTCAGCCTTTTTTATCAAGGCCGTGTTGTCTGAAGCGTGATCGCAGTACTCAGGAGGTACCTAGAACCTGCATGTTCCCCGATCGTGACAAGGCAGACTCCGGGGACGGATCGCTCCCAAGCGGTTCGTGTATTCAGCGCAGAAGCACCACAGACCGGAGCCGCATTTCTAAGTTTTCAACACCCTTAACCTAGCTGTGGTCACTGACGTCCAAGCACGCTGCAAGAAAAAGATGAGGAAAAGATTACGGAACGAAACACGCTCAAAAGGCTGCGCGCACCAGCATGCGTACGCTCGAACCGAGCAGCCTCCGAGGTCCCGGCACCCCGCCGGCCGGAGACCTCGCGCCCGGCCCTGGGACGGTCGGGGCTGGCGGCCGCCGCCAGTGCGCTGCCCGCCGGGGGGGCGCTGCCGTGAGGCGGGGCGCGGGGCCTGCGGGGCCTGCGGAGCCACGGGGCCCCCGGGCCCTGCGCGCTCGGGTTCGCCGCGGGGCCGGCTCAGGCCTGGCGCCGCCGGCACCCGCGCGCTGAGCTCTGCTGCGGGCCGTCCCGCGGGGGCTGGGCCGAGCGAGCCGAGGGACGGGCCGTGCCCGGCCGTGCCGTGCCGTACCGAGCCGATCCCAGCCGAGCCGACTCCCGCCGCCCCGCCCCGGCCGCTCCCCGCCCCGCGGAGCCGGTCCTGCGGAAGGGCGGCCGCGGGGTGTGCGGGGCGGGGACTGCGGCCGTCCGCCGGCGGTGAGCTCATCCCGCCGCCGCGCCTGGCTGGCCGCGGAGGAGCTCGGCTGGGGCCGCGCCGTGGGAGCCGTCGGCGAGGCGAGCGGTGCACCGGCGGTGGAGGTGAGCGCTCGGCACCCCCCTTCTGCCCCCTACCCCCCCCTCCTCGCTGGCGGGTGCGGGCCGCGCCCTTCGCCCGTTCCCTCCAGCGGCGCTCGGC